>PVJN01007450.1:0-69701 GCA_004026805.1 Lasiurus borealis | reverse complement strand
CCAGGCAGCAATCCCCATTCCCCCACCCTCCCACCCCACATAGTTATAGAACCCTGGAAACCCAGTCAGAGTCCCAAGCTGAGAGTATTTCTAACCTGCATTTTCTTTCCATCTAGCAAACATCCGAGGGTCTAGTACTAGCTGTTCACGGTGCTGTTACAATCATAAACATTGCAAGAGCAGCTGCCAGTTTTGAATTCTATTGGCAAGTTTTGCATTAACACTGGCACGCATTATCTCATTTTGACCTTTACTTGTGAAGGAGGGACTATTATTGCCTCCCATCCCAGAAGAGGAAAGAGGCCTAGAGAGGGTCAGTTACATTTGCTATGGGCAATATAGCCAATGGTGACCTTCACATCTGGGATTTAAACAGGGCTCTGTGCTGGGTGCAGGACGTGGGACCCTGCCTTTAGGAAGGCTCCTTGTGTGGGTCAGCTCAGTGCCATAACTGTGGCATGAGCAATGCATGCTGGGAATGCAGCAGGGCCACTGGGGCTCGGGATAGAGGGCGAGGTGCCCCAGGACTGCTGGGCATGTGGTAGCAGAGAAGGTGTGCTGCGGAGAGCTAGTGCCAGCTGCAGCAGGAGCTGCCAGGCATTTCAGACATGGTGGGAGTGAGGCTGGGGAAGGCCATGGCTGGCTGGCCTGGGATTTAGCAGTTCTGGGGCTTTGGCACTTCAGTTACACACTCTAGACCTTTGGTCTGTGAGTTGCTGGAGAAGCAGAGCTGCTGGGAGAACTGCAGATGAGAAGGGAGAGGAGCAGCCCTTTGTGACCAATAGCTAAGGCTACCCTCCTGGGGACAGGAGTGGGGAAAGAGGAATGGCTGAAGGATCAGACAGCCCCTCAAACTCCATGGCACTTCCTGTGTCCCTGTGCACACAGCTCTATCACTGACACCTCAGCCATGGTGCTCCCTCTGTCACACATACCTGGTCAGCCCCTCTCCATGTGCTGCTCAAGTTCTGACTCAGGGCTTTACACCACAGGGCTCTGGAATGCAGTGAGTGGGGCGGGGGAGAGGGGGAGCAGCCAATGTGTGTGGGGTCATGCAGTTTGCAAGACTGGAGGTGGCAAGGCTCCCCTGGTCTAGGAAGTCTTCAGAGCTCTTCCCTGTCCTGGTGGCCCCTCAGTGCATGTGACTCTACAAAGGCCCTGGAGGGGAACCAACACTTGGGGCCTATGACTTCTTTTCTGCATAGTCCAGCCATTTAGTTCAGGGCTAGGCCTCCTAGTGCCTGGAATCTCAGCTACTGCATCCAGGAGTGTGGGGCTGCTTTGACCTTGTGATCCAGGAGATGCCCTTCAACATGCTCAGAGGCCCTCCTATCTGGTGCAGCAGCAGGCTGACCTCGTGAGCAGCCCAGGAAAAGAAGGGGAGTGGGGACCAGCCGTTCTGTCCGAGTCTCTTCATTCTAAGCAACCCCTGCCTGGATCGACTGTGGGCTCCTGCTTCTGCAGTGTCCTGGAAGAAGTGAGAAAAGGGCAGAACAGCAGGTATGCTCAGAATTGTAGAGCTGAAGGGACCTTAGGGACCATCTGGTGTCCCTCTCTGGGAGGGTGAGGCCCTGAGTGGCAATGTAGAGAGCAATGGGTGGAAAAAGAGAGGAGGGAGAGGGCGTAGGTTAGCATTCCTATTGGTCTCTAGTCTTTGGCCTGGGTAGTCTCCTTTACAACACACCCCTCTTTTCTTTTTTTTTAATTAAATCTTTATTATTCAGATTATTACATTTGTTTCTCTTTTTTCCCCTCCATAACACCCCTCCACCCAGCTCCCACCCTTCCCTCCCTCCCATTGATCTCATCCATAGGTGGATGATTTTTGTCCAGTCTCTCCCTGTACACCCCTCACCCATTTCCCCCTGAGAATTATCAGTCCACTCCCTTTCTGTCCTCCTGATTCTAGTATATTCACCAGTTTATTCTGTTGATCAAATTTTTAATTCACTTAATTTTTAGATTCACTTGTTGATAGATATGTATTTGTTGTTCATAATTTTTTAGCTTTTACCTTTTTCTTCTTCCTCTTCTTAAAGAGTACCTTTGAGCATTTCATATAATACTGGTTTGGAGTTGATGAACTCCTTTAGCTTTTTTTTTATCTGTGAAGCTCTTTATCTGCCCTTCAATTCTGAATGATAGCTTTGCTGGATAGATTATTCTTGGTTGTAGGATCTTGCTATTCATCACGTTGAATATTTCTTGCCACTCCCGTCTGGCCTGCATCGTTTCTGTTGAGAAATCGGCTGACAGTCATATGGGTGTTCCCTTGTAGGTAATGAACTGTTTTTCTCTTGCTGCTTTTAATATTCTCTCTTTGTCTTTTGCTCTTGGTATTTTAATGATGATGTGTCTTGGTGTAGTCCTCTTTGGATTCCTTTTATATGGGGTTCTGTGTGCTTCCTGGACGTGTAAGTCTATTTCTTTCACCAAATGTGGGAAGTTTTCAGTCATTATTTCTTTAAATAGGTTTTCAGTATCTTGCTCTCTCTCTTCTGGCACTCCCACAATTCTGATGTTGGTACGCTTGAAGCTGTCCCAGAGTCTCCTTACATTATGTTCACATTTTTGGATTCTTTTCTCTTCTTGCTTTTCCAGTTGAGTGTTTTCTGGTACTTTATATTTCAAATTTTTGACTTGATTCTTGCCTTCCTCTAGTCTGCTGTTAGGACTCTGTATAATATTTTTTATTTCAGTCAGTGTATGTTTAATTTCTAGATCCATCTTTAGTTGGTTCTTTTTCATCTCCTCTTGGGTCTCGCTAATTTTATCCAACTTTTCTATGATATTCTTGAAAAACCTTATAAGCGTGGTTTTGAACTGGATATCCACTTGTTTTTTTTCCTCCACTTCTTTTGTTTATGATCCCTTACCTTGTCTCGGCATTTTCACTATGCCGAGGAAACTTCTGTGTTGAATTCAGCCTTATGATAGCAGGCTTGCAAAACCGAAGAAACCTCTGTTGAGCTTGAGATGGGTGGAGTCTCAGGGCTTAAGGGACCGCCTTGCCTTCCAGTCGGCCCCGCCCTCCACGGCCCCTGAGTCTCACGGAGCGGTCCTTGTGTGCACGCACCCGCAGTGCCTCCAGACCGCTACCTTTCCAGCTCCCCTGCGCTCCAGAACCACAGGAGTCTAGGTCTCCAGGGTTTTGCCCAAAACAGGGGCTTAGTGGAGTCAAAAGTGGCACAGTTGGGAGGGTCTGTCTCCTGCCCACTCACGAAAGCCAGCGGCACAATCAGCAATCTGTCCTCTGCGCAGTGCCGTGCGCGCTGCCACCAGCCCTCTGATCTTTTGCAGCTCCCCTAAATTTCCGTGCACCTCTCCCTTTTCACAGTCCAAACTCCCCCCGTATGAGTTTCGGCTGGATCTGAGGTTTAGTGTCATAAGATAAGGGGTTCAATGCCGTTGGGAGTCTCCGTTTCCCTCCCACCAGAGAAAGCCATCCAGGTACTTGGGCATCCGCTCTCTCAGCGCGTGCGTCTCTGTACCGCAGCTTTTTGCAGTTCCTCTGGGTTTCTGTGAGCCCCTCTCTTTCCTTCTAGCTGTAGAACTTCCACTCAGCCAGCCTTCCTGTGGTTCTGGATGATGTCCGTTCAGTCTTTTAGTTGTAGTTTTGAAATTGTTGTGCGAGGCAGCAGTGTAGGTGTTTACCTATGCCGCCATCTTAGATTCTCCCCCACACCCCTCTTTTTTCCATGAGAACTTTTACCTCCTAAAATGTTTTTTATAAGTGCCCAGGCACTGAAGCCCAAGTTAAACTGGCTTGCTATGCTCCTTAGACTTATCTTAACCAAATGTGAGCCAGATTTTCCAGGAAGAGAAATAGCTGACTCACTGAGGTAAAAGTGTCTGGATTTGGAAAAAGAAGACTTTGTTTTAAGACCTTATGGGAGAAACCAGAGAGTCAGTTATTGAGAAGAGGATGGCTGACTGGCAGGAGCAGTGGAATATGTGTAAATTGAAATAAAGGGAGATAATCACCCTATGTGGGCAAATTTGTCAACCAAACTTAGTTTTAGACTGTAATAAGGAATGAAGTAATTTATTTGTGAAAAAGAATTGCAACTCCAAGAAACAGATTCAGATAGCAACCTATATTGGTTCCATCAAGTCAAAGGGGGAAGTCAACTTTTGTACAGAATTTTCCTGCCCACAGTTCCCATTTTGGTCTGTTTCAGGCAAATGAGGTTTTCAAATTGGGCAATCTGATTGGTTGGTGTGGATACAAATGAGGATATAATTCATGCAGTTTTGATTGGAAGGGGCAGGTCCCAGTCTGCAGGTAGAGGTGACCAGTGATTGGCCCAGATGTGTAAAAGTAAGGCACAGCTCTAGCAGGTTAGAGCAGCAGCCCACCCACTAAAGGGTTGGGAGTTTGATTCCAGTCAAAGGCACATCATACCTTAGTTGCAGGCTTGATCCCTGGCCCTGGTCAGGATAACTGTGGGAGGTAACCTTATCCATGTGTCTCTCTCACAAATTCGATGTTTCTCTCTGTCTCTACCCCACCCTTCTTCTCCTGCTAAAAATAAATGGAAAAAAAAAAATCCTCAGCGAGGATCAACACAAAACAGAACCAAAAAAACTGGAGGCCCAAGTGGAAGCTGTGCATTCAGTCTGGGTGCTCCCTGGTGCCGTGGTCAGGGACCCCCCTGTCGGCAGATGGCCACTGGACTCTTATTATTTATAAAACTTTTCTTCCAGGATAACTCCTTCTTGGGGTTCACAAATGAATCTTGTTGGGCTCACAGCCTGAGCCTGCTCTCCTCAGCCCTCCATTCTTTCCCTGTCTTCTGCCTCCACCTCAACAGAACCCAGAAAGCAGATGAGTGGTTTGCTGCCCTGGCTAGAGCAAGTCTCTGTTGGTCCCTCTCTGAGCCCCTTCAATTGGTTTTCCCAACCAAGTAGCACCCACTTGCCCCTGCAGGAGGGCGGCTAACGACAGCCCCGCCTATCACCAAGCAGGCTCAGCTGCCTTCGCTGGTTGTTCTGCAGCCGCACTCACTCGAACGGGCTGGTGAAGGGCCTTGCCCTGCACTACAGTGAAGTGTATGTGGAGAGTTTGTGAGCCCAGCCCACACTGGTTTTAGTGAAAAAATCTAAGAGCAAGAAGGTCAGGAGAGCTAGGCCTGATGTAGCCACTTTGGGTCTCCTCCAGGCCAGTGCAGGCAGCCACCTATCCTGCAGGCCTCCTGGGAGGCTGGGCCGGAGCAGGCGAGTCTCAGCCCCTTCTGCAAGGAGAGTTGCTGGAGGCCGGGTAGGGCTCCAGACAAACTTAACTTGCCACTAAGGTTCTGGGTCAGAACCAGGCAAGCACAGGGTTGACCCGACTCGGATTTCGGGCCACAAGCCATTGGGGACCCAGGACCCAGGGGTCTGCCCCCGCTCTAGCTCTCTCTGGAATGGCCCTTATCCCGGCCAGAAACATACCAAACAAGAGTATAGTGTTGAGGGAGTAACTGGGGAAGGTGTTTGGGGAGCCGCTGGGAAGACAGGGCAGCCTCTGGCCTGGCCTGGAGGGTGGTGATCTGAGGGGCCTGGGTGTGGAGTGCAGGTCAGTCCCAGGCCTTCCCTGCCGCTCCCAGGGAGGCCATCTCCTGGGCAGACAGATGCGTACATGACCAACGTGCTGTGAGAGGTCTGTCTTGAGGGTTGGGAGATGGCTGGGGCGGGGTTCCTTCTGCACAAAGCAGTTTTTCCACCCCCATAGGCCCCTACACCATCCTTCTGGACAGTTAGTGGCTTCAAAGTGAGTGCAGCTCCACTCCCTTGTAGCGATTCCAACAGGCCTTGGGAAAGAGTTGAAAAGCATGAATTATTGTCCAGAAAGTACATACAGATGGCACAGCAACAGGGCCTGTGCGATATAGGCACCTCAGGGCACTGCCTAGGCAAAGACAGCAGCCAGCCAGGACAACCCCCCCGGCCCAGCCCCCCAGAAAGCAGGCTCCGCGCCCGCCACAGACCCCAGCCAGCAGTGCAGACGCGGCCGAGGTGCAGATGCCCGAAGGTGGCGGAAGTCAGTGTTCAGCCTCAGGTGCTGGCCTTGCAAGCTGTAGGGAGCCCACCTGGCTTCCCCGGGGCTTCCATTTAGACCAAGTTTTGGGAGCAGACAAACTTAATATCCCTGTCTCAGACAAGGCCTGTGGGCCAGCAGCAAGCCCTGAGGACACGCAGGAAACAGACCCTGAGGGTGCTCTCCACCTCCTCTGCATCTGTCCACCAGGCCCCCCGCCCCCAACAAAGTGTCTCCCAGGGCCCGGAGGGGGGAGGGGTGGATGTCAGCCTTGACGCCTGTGCCTCCAGAGGAAGGGGCAGGATACCTGGGCCACAGCAGGGGGCCCTGTCTGAGCCTCAGTCTTGGAATGGGGATTCGGGATGGGTTCCCAGAGCTCTTTTAGCCGCTCTAAGGGGTTTTCCGAGTGAGGGGACTGGGGCTGGGGGGTGGCAGGAAGTTGTCCACAGGGGAGCCATCCAGTCCCATTCAAGGGTTGAGCACTTGTTTAGGGTTAAAGCTGCCCCCTCTGGGGACCTGGATTGTCCAGCCAAGGCCATTGTCCTGCCCCTCCCCCGGTCCCTCCCAAGCCTCTTTGAACCTGAAGTCAGATATTTTCTCTTCCCCTCCCTTTTGGGCTTTCCCCACCCAGGGCCTGGGGCTGGAGGCTGGGGCTGCGCTGGTGGGGGAGGGAGAACAGTCAGCTAGGTACTGGCTATTGGGGTCCCACAGTAAGGGGTGTCGGATCCCTCTGTCTGGACAAAGGTTGGGGAACCTGGGCACAGTCAGCCCAGAGCCTGGCAGTGGGGTTCAGTCCCTGAGTCCAGAGAGTGAGGGGCTGTGGAGTGGAAGCCTCAGTGTGGAAGGGAGGCCTTGCCTGGCATCTGCCCTGGAGATGGAGTGGGATTTAGCAAACTGGGCAGCAGCCATCCCCAGCTTTGGGGTAATGGAATTTAGCCAGTAATCTAGATGAATGCCTGGGACTCTGGACTGGGCTTTGAGGAGGGCCCAGTGTGGCTAATGAGGAAGTGAGGGGTAGCTCAGCAGTACTTGGTGCACACAATAAATGTGGGAGGAGCTGGGCCCCAGTACGCCGACAGTGCCAGGGTTTTTGGGGAGGGGTCAGCACCTGGGATCCAGGAGATCCTGGAGAAGATGAGGGGGTCCCAGATGGCTTGGAGGTGTGCAGAGCCTGAGGGAGGGCTGGGTGGTGGGCAGGGAGCTGGAAGAGAACGTCCTAAACGGGGGCCTGTACCAAGGGCCCTGGGGCTCCCAGACATTCTGCTTCCACAGACACCACTGCTCCCAGCAGGCAAACACCCTTCGCCTCAGTTTCTCCCACCTCCAAGGCCCTCTCCCCCTCCCCACCCAGGGGGCGGGGCTAGAGGTCAAGGCTAGTGGGTGGGGTTGGGGAGGGGGCAAGTGGCGAGCAGTGCCTCGGAGAGCCCTCCTTCCACCAGGCCCCCGGCTTGGGGTGCCGTCCTTCCAATGGCGGGACACCTGGCTTCTGACTTTGCCTTCTCGCCCCCCCCAGGTGGTGGAGGCGATGGGCCCGGAGGGCCGGAGCCGGGCTGGGTTGACCCTCGGACCTGGCTGGGCTTCCAGGGCCCTCCCGGCGGGTCTACCATCGGGCCGGGTCTTGCGCCCGGGACCGAGGTGTGGGGGATTTCCCCATGCCCCCCCCCATATGAGTTCTGCGGGGGGATGGCCTACTGTGGGCCACAGGCTGGAATGGGGCTGGCACCTCAAGGCAACCTGGAGGCCCCCCAGCTTGAGGGAGAGGCAGGAGCCGGGGTGGAGAGCAACTCTGAGGGGGCCTCCCCCGAGCCCTGCACTGCCCTGCCTGGGGCCCTGAAGCTGGAGAAGGAGAAGCTGGAACCCAATCCTGAGGAAGAGGTGAGTGAGGTGCAGTGGGACTGGGTGGTGGCGGGACCGGCAAGGGGCGGCCAGGGAGGGGAGGGGAAGCGGTGGCCTGCAGCCTTGGCCTGGAATCCGAGGGGTGCTGCAGGGGCCGGGTGGGAACCGAGGCCAGAATTCCGGCGGAGCCGCAGGGAGGCAGGGCGGCAGAGACGGGTGGCCTCGGGGAGTTGGAAGCAGGCCCAGGATGGCCTTGCTTCGTGCCTTAGCCTTCTTGCCAAGTATGTACCTTCCACTTCCTAGGCCTGACCAGGGTCTGGTCACTCGACTTATTACAGCCCAGTGTCTGACTCAGCTTGGAGTTTGAGCCCCCGCTCCCACCTGGAACCTCTCTGGATAACTTGATCTTTATCTTACCCAAATGCTCGAGGGTAAAACCGTGCTCACTTATCCTGGGGTTATTGTTCCTGAGATTGGAGGGTGTGGCTGGTTTCGGTAGGTGCTCCTGTTTGGCTGTGTGGCCGAGTGCAGTGGTCTCACCACCATCCAGTTCAGGGCTGGTCCCCCATGGCTTCTGCCTGGGCCAAGAGCCACCCTGGTACAGAGGGCACCCCTCGCACCTTCTCTAGAGTGAGGAGTACTCAGTGCAGTCGAATTTCTTAAGCTTTGAACCAGCCCTTCCAGGCCATTCCCCAAAGGCACTACTCGGGGTGAATGGTCCAGGCCTCCAAAGAGATCAGTGTGAGCAATAAGAGATCAAGCCAAAGCCTCTGGCCCGCTGAGGAGAGCTGAGCAGCTTCAGCCACCCTTGGAGCCCTGCCTCTTGGCTGGAGGCACTGCTGAGCCTTGAACAATAATGGCAGCCAATTGAGGTCTATATTTCCTAAAGTGCCTGGCTGTGTGTTCGGGTTTCTACATCATTATCTCATTAACTGTCACAAATTCTCAGAGAGGTATTATTAGCCTATTTCACGGGTCTTAAACTGCTAAATGATAAAGCTAGGATTTCAACTGGGGTTTCCCTTATTTCAAACCTCCATAGTAGGATTTGGAAGAGCCCTTATGGGGGACAGCTATGGTTTAAAACCTTGGCTGAGCAGGATTGAGAATGGAAGGTAGGGGGTGTGAAGTAGATGTGACTGATTACCCTCGAAATACTTCTTCAAGGCTTCCAGGACCTCACAAAGACCTAACTCTTCCCCAGGCCCCTGGCCTTCTCTGGGGTGCCCCGGGTTCAGCCCACCCACCTTCCGTCTACCTTTCCTTGCTGTGTTCTCCACCCTCATGGCTCAAGGGCCTCGTAGACTTGACTGCTACGTTTGCCATTGCTGGGAGGCTCTCTGAGCAGCTGCACCTCACCCAGTAGCTCAAGGCCCAAACCATGCATTCTCATTTCCCCAGTTTCCCTATGTCCACTCCTTTGGAAAACCACTATCTTTACCTTGGAAATACACCCCAAAATCAGTCCTTACTGTTCCAGCCACCACCATCTGTGCCTGGATAACTGCAGCTGCCTCCCTAATTAACTCCACTTCCTCCTTAGTCTCTGGTCACCACATCAACTCATCTGAACACTTTGCAATGTGAGTCAGATCATTTCAACTCAATGCATCTGCAGCGTCTGTCCTGCTCACCCCTCTGATCTCCTAGCTCCTCCCCCTTCTCTTCCTCTGCCCACTCCTCCCGCTCCCCTGCAGGCCTTGTGCTGCCTGGCCTGTCCCTGCCCGCCTCGCCTGCCACCTCAGGGCATCCCACTTAGCCCAGTGCACACCTCCATCTTATTTAAATTGTCCCATAATGCCCCACCCTGCTACACTCTGTGATCTTCTTCCTGGTTTCACTTTTTCCACTATGCTAAGGTAGCGGGTAGTTATTACTTGTCTCCACACTAGCATGGAAACTAATGAGGCCAGGGCTTTTGGTCTGTTTTGTGTAGCCACTGGCTTAGAGAAGGTGTAGAATAAATCTGTTGAATAAATCATTGAGGATGCTTCAATATTGCAAAAAAAGATATAAAAACAAGGGGTAGTTGGCTTTTTTTGGGGAGTTCAATTACCACACACCCAGGTTTCAGGTTCAACACCATCACATTCCCTTCCCCTCTCCCGTCTGGAGCCTTGGAACCTGCAGGAGGCAACGGATATATATCTCTCTCCCCACACCCACACCTCTCTAACATCAATTTAAAAAAAGGTGGGGATAATCAACTTTTTAAATGCACCAGCTATATGCAAAACACTGTTCATACCTCTTACAGCACCTGTAGCTTTCTGTGGTGTGTGTGTGCATGCCTGGTCATTGTCTGGGATCCCACAAGCAGCTGGGAGATTGCCTCTGAGATGAGAATTAGAGCTGGTGCCCTTGATTTCTCTAGGGCTGTTCCTCTAGCCAGAAAGCCTCTTGGGTATTAGAGCTGCCCAGCAGGGTTCCCATGACCTGCTCTTTTCAGCGTGTGTGCTGCTCGGGGGTGAATGATGGCTGTAGATGGGTTGTTTCAGGTGTTGGGTGGGCGGCCTGGATGCAGAGGTATTCCCACAAAATGGTCCTGGGGGCCTGGGTGGACAGCGGTGTGCCTGTGTTCTTACACATCCTCTGCCTTTTTAAATGCTGTCCCAGAACATGAGAGCTCTGCAGAAAGACCTCGAGCAATTCGCCAAGCTCCTGAAGCAGAAGAGGATCACCCTGGGGTACACCCAGGCCGATGTGGGGCTTACCCTGGGCGTTCTCTTTGGTAGGTCCCCTTCAGCATGTTCTGACCCATAGAACACAGGGCCCACATATCCCCTGGGAGGAGCAGTCCTGAACTTGGGCCTTTGCTACCAAGGAAATGAGGGGCAGGTGCTCCAGGGCAGGCTCTGCCTTTGCCCAGGACGTGGGTGCAGAGGGCAGAAAAGATGTTTGGGCCTTGAGCTCCGTCTGGGAAGTGGGATCCTGGTGTGTGACCTTGTGAGCGTGGGAAGAGGTGGTGAACCCTAGGTCTCCGGTCATGAGGTCCTTTCCTGTTGCCTCACCTTGCTTCTCTTTCAACCCACCTCTGCAGGCAAGGTGTTTAGCCAGACGACCATCTGCCGCTTTGAGGCTCTGCAGCTCAGTTTGAAGAACATGTGTAAGCTGCGGCCCCTGCTGCAGAAGTGGGTGGAGGAAGCTGACAACAATGAGAACCTGCAGGAGGTGAGGGTGGGTGGGGTGCCCAGGGGCCTGCAATGACTGGGCCCCACTCCATTGCTTCCACCTGGCTGGCAGCTCTACTTCTTAGGGCTGTAGCCCTCCATGGGGGAGGTGGTTGCTCAGTGCTGCTGGGCCAGGTGCAGCTGCTGGTCTAAGCCTGCCCTTGCAGGATCCTTCTTTCTCACCTCTGGCTCTGGTGACACCTCTACCAATACCCCTTAGCAACTTGCTCTTGAATCAGACCTCGTGGGTTCGAAGTCTGCCCTCCTAGCTCTTTGTCACCCCCTCCTACCTAGATATGCAAAGCAGAGACCCTGATGCAGGCCCGAAAGAGAAAGCGGACAAGTATTGAGAACCGAGTGAAGGGCAACCTGGAGAACATGTTCCTGCAGTGCCCGAAGCCCACCCTGCAGCAGATCAGCCACATTGCCCAACAGCTTGGACTGGCAAAGGACGTGAGTGCCTGTCCCTAAGCTCCCTGCCCCCACCCCTTGGCCCAAGCTCTGGTGTCTGCCCTTCAATCTCTCTGGATCTGTTGGGTTTGGGCTAAATGACCCACCTGGAATTTATGAGCAAGTCACTCCCTCCCCCATCCCCAGGTGGTCCGAGTGTGGTTCTGCAACCGGCGCCAGAAGGGCAAACGATCAAGCAGTGACTATTCTCAACGAGAGGATTTTGAGGCTCCAAGGCCTCCTTTCTCAGGGGGACCAGTATCCTTTCCTATGACCCCAGGGCCCCACTTTGGCCCAGGCTATGCAGGCTCTCACTTCACTAAGCTGTACTCCACAATCCAGTTCCCTGAGGGTGAGGCCTTTCCCACTGTGCCCGTCACCACTCTGGGATCTCCCATGCATTCAAATTGAGCTGCCTGCCTTCCCAGGATGGGGAGCAAGGGAAAGAACCCAAGATAGTCCCAGGGCTTTGGGATTTGAGTTCTTCTCACTATAGATTTGGGAGCACAAACGGTGTGGGGGGCAGGAGTTTGGGGAGCTGGTTGGCGGAAAGGTGAAATTCTGTGATGCTCTTGATTTGAATCCCCTATCACTTTGATTTTAATAAAGAAACCCAGGACACAGTGAGTGGACACTTGCGTCTCTGGTTTATCCTCTTCCAGTTACTGAAAGGGAGGGGGCAATACGGAGATGCCCTGAAGTCAAATGCGTAATCCACTCCTACGTAGGGCCCTCAGAGGCAGAGCCAGTTCTCTTAGGAGCTCGTGATATAGGTAGGGTCCCAGGTGACTTGAGTTGAACTTATTTCTGCCCACAGAGCACCCTCTATTAGGAGCTGGTCTTTTACTTTCCCTGTTCTGCTTCAGAAGTCCTCGGTGACTTTGTGCTAAGAAATCCAGTCTTTAGGTACTTATTTCTTCTGCATAGAGCCCTGGCTAGAAGCTCCTTCTGCTTTCTTGGTGTCACAGTCCTTGAGGTTTCCTTTCATTTTGCCTGTCCTGTCCATGAGTGATTCAGCAGACCCTCCAAGTGTTGCCCCTACCACATAGGGGTCCTTGCTCCTTCCTCTGTGGAAAAATAGGTTGGTAAGCTGTGGTAGGAGTGAAAAGAGGGGTGGAAATAAGTCAATGCTCCACACGTGGGCTGAGCTGACAGGGGTCCAGGTAACGGCTGCTCTAGCTGGTTTTCTGCCCTGGCAGTGCAGGCACACTTTGTTTTAGCACACTTCACAGATGTACTTTTTCAAATCAAAGGCAAGACCCCCCACCAGTAAAAGATGATGGCTCACTTTGTTGCGGTGGTCTGGAACCGAACTCACAATATTGGAGGCACAGGTTCTGCCATCTATGTGAAACCAGCCAAATTCCAGTTACCTAACTTTAAGGAGAGTGGATGTTTTCTTTTAAACTAGAACCCTTAATTACCTGGATTTCTTTTTTTCAGGCTCCAACTTCATCCCATATATTTGCACTTTTTCAATGACCAGCTCTGTATTTGTCTACTTTTACCACTCATCTCCTCTTCCCCTAAGAATTCACATTTTCCAAACCTTTCCAAGTCATTCTACCAAGAATTGGAAAGCAATGCGTATCAGACCCACAAAGGAATAACTACCTAGTAGCAAATTAATATTTTCATTCTTTATTTGGAAATGGAAACAAATCTTTGAAAAGCCAGGCCATAGGCTACAAACATGGTCAGCAGTAGGATTAGAGTTTGGGGGCTGTGCCCTAGGTTTTCCCAGAATGCCTTAGGTGGTGCCATCCAAGTTGAAGAACTCACTTGTCTGGGTCTGAGGCTTAATCTTCAGGCACAGGTGATCTCTGTAGTTGATGATCAGACACTAGTGTCTGTGACAGTAAGGAACTATAAGTTATAACAGAATTTACAGCTCATAGCAACTTCTGAAGGCATTATCTTTGGCAGGAAGCCATCTCTCTGCCACCTTGGCCGCAAGGGCCTGTTCCAGACTGGGATCCATAGTAATGGGCCCTACTGTAGTCGTTCCCTCCTGGGGAGGCAAGAGAAGAGGCATTTCTTAGGACCCACTGGTGTCCCATTGTGTCTACCCGTGGCCAACTTTATATGGCTCCTTGGTAGTGAGCCTTAGGTCTGCAAGCCCATGTGACATCCTGGACACCGGAAGTCAGCTTCCCTGGCAGCCTGGATACTGCAGCCAACACAGGCCATGTGGAACCAGAGGTCACATCCATCACACTGAACCCAGGCCACTGTTTCTTCTTGGGGCAGACAGCAACAAGGGGCTGCACAAGGCTCCCCGCCCCCAACCTCAGGAGGAGTCATGAGGGTGCTCACTGGGAGCCTCGGAGGATGCTCACATTGATTTCTGAAGAAAAACAAAAACCTGGTCACTAAGAACCTGTAGGAGAAGCCTAGAACTTTTCCTTTGATGAAAATAGTGGGTCTAGGTAGACTCACTAGTAGTGGTGAGCCTGGTTGCTAGAGCTAACCCAAATCTTGCTATTCCAACTTGTCTGCCCACTGCCCACCTCCTCCCCAGCTGGGAGACACCTCCCAACCTGAGGATCTAAAAAGGAATAGAAAGGTAGGGAAATTAGACAGTGATCTCACCACTTACCTACTGAGTGTCAGTGGTGTTTTCTCTACACAGAGTTTCTTCCTGGGCTCTCTAAGAATTGGGGGGCTCTCAGGAGCCTCTTTCTCATCATCCAATTCTGCCAACACTCGGTGAGCTGATTTCCTTCGATTTCTTGGGGTTGGAGCAGAAGGGGTGGTCCCCTCTTTCCCACGGGAAGTGTGGGAAGGCAGACTCGGTGGCCCACCCCCGCTCCTGGAGAAGGTGAGGGGTTGTGGCTGGAGCTTGCTGAGGCTGCCAATGGAGTTGAGGATCAGTGTCGCTTTTGGTGTAAGGGACAGGGTGCTGAGGGGACGCTGGGGAGCCCCCTGGGGAGGCAGCATGGGCTGGAAACCAACCCTGGTTCCCTCTTCTACCCTAGACCGTGGGATGGTAATGGCAGCGAAATCTTGAGGTTTGACTCGGACTTGCTGAAACATGAAGTAGAACTCCGAGGGGCCAGTTCCTGGGGGCCTTTCAGGGCCAAAGGTCAGAAGGTCACCATCGCTCAATTCCAGCCTGTGACCCCTAGGGAGTCGGACATTGTTGACCAAAGTCCCTGTTGATGGTGGGGTACCAGACATACAGGGAATGACAAAAGCAAATGATCAGTTAGGAGTGGAGACTCTGGGGAACATGAAAGAGGACACCTGACTGCAAATCCTCACATTTTCCTGAGTCCCTCTGCAGGAAGCATCGTATCCTAAGCTCTTTCTGAGCTGGGAACAGGTTTGTTCTGCCTCCCACAGGACGTGGGAGGGAACATTCTTTTGAGATCCAGTGTCAGACATCCTCACCCTCATCCACCTGCCACTCAGCATCACTCAAACATAGGGTTCCAATCCTGATATCTCTTCTTACCAGCTCTGTGACCTTGGACAAGTTAACCTCTGTGCCTCATTTCCTTATCTAAAATGGGGATGTTAATGCCCACTTACATTCAACGAGTTTAAAACAGTGCCTGGCTTAATAGTAAACACTAAATGAAGGTGCTACCATAGTTACCTCCACACGCTCCTCAAATGGGTTTGACAAAGTCCATTTCATCCAAGAGGAAAACTTAAGACCCAGAGACCGAGAAGTAACGGCTTGAGGCTGGCTGTGACCACCTCAGCAGGGAGTACACGTGCCCATATCATTAAAACAGTAAGACATATCCTAACTGCCCTAAGACGGGAACGAGTGTCTCAGCAATTTGGGAATTTGAGCTTAGGCCTCCCAGTGGCCACAACACCCCCATGGATATTTCCCTGATGCTGCCCCAGGCCCTGGAACCACCTCCTAGCCCCTGTTTGAGCTAAATGGAGACCAAAAAGTCAACGTGGCATCCTTCTGGTGGAAAAGAAAGACAGGTCCAGACTGCCTTGCCCATCCATCTAACCTGATAGGGAGGCAGATAGGGTCCCTGTGGAATATCTTAATCATTCCATCTCTGAACTGCTTACTGCTCACCTTGACTGCTGTGGTCCTCCAGGCTGACCCTCCAGTCATCACCCTGGCGCTCAGCATACAACTCTGCATGGACTCCGGATATGAAACCGGGCTCCTGTTGGGGTCGCAGGGCCACATCACACAGGTCGGCCCTGCAGCCCAAACGATAGGTGCAGCCAGTTCCACTTGGGGGGTGGAAAGTGTAGAGGTCGCCGCCCCTGCCGCCCCCAATGCGCAGCAGCTGGAAGCAGGGCAGCATAGGCAGTGAGTGCACTGAACACCTCTTCCACGTCAGGGATCCATCACCTTTCCTTCCCGGCCATGCACGGTGGTATAGGCTCACTGTCTGGTGCAAGCTTGAGTTATGCTTTGTGCAGTTTCAACTTTGAGCACAGTCCCTGAGCAAATCCGGAACGCAAGGGTCCTAGGCACGCGGTGCAAAATGGCTGTCAAGCAACTCCAAAGCGGAAAATTTGGGGCACTGTGGCACCTTGGATGAGCCGGATCCTCGTGCCGCAGAATTTCCCGGGAGCCTTCAATCTGTTCGAGGCAACAAACCACAAGCAGCTTCCGGGGGACTGGAAACTGGTGCTCCTAATTCTGCCATGCTAACTTGTCATCGCAATGATTTAGCTTTGCCTGTCAGGCCCGCTTATCCAAATGGAGTAGCCAGCCCTCCTACTCGCCCGCGCCTCGCTCTTCTGACCAACCGCTCCTAACTAGTTAAGTTGAAACCCACTGGGAAGTGACTCCACTATCACCCCTCAAAAGGCAAATAAAATGGGTCCCTACGTTTTCCAAGACACTGGACCTAAAACCTATCTGCCCGGCTTCTCAGGGTGAGGGTAGGGAGTGGGGGTGGGGGGCAAGGAAACAGCTTCCCGAGACGATGCAAGGCAGACCTAGCCTTCTGCCCACCCCAGCCCAGCTCAGTGTCGGATCTACCGCGTGGTACGGTCTCTGCAGGCAGTGCCGGCCGGTGCGGCGTCCTGGACACTCGGGCTCCAGCCCGGCGGGCGCTCCGCAGCTGTTTGACAGCAAGGATGCGGAGCCCGGGGGGCGCGGCTTCCGCGCGCGGGCAGCGCAGACCCCGCCTTCGGAATTCCCGGGTCCGAACTTGGCGCCCGCAAGCCTGCCTAGTATCGTTCCTAATTGGCCAGCTTTCGGGTCTCCTCCGTTCCATTGGTACGGTCAGACGCAGGTACCGCCTCAGCTTTTTCTGATTGGTTTACAAATTTTCCCGGTTCCCGGAGTTGGGAGGAGCCGCCAAGGCGCGGAGACAGCAGTGCCAGCATCCGGCTCCGCTTTGGACACGACTGCGCCTGCGTGCACCTCTGACCCGCACTGGGCCCGCTCTGCGCAGGCGCGGTCAGACCGTAGGCTGGCCGGGAGCCAGGTGCAGGCTCTCGCGCTAGGTGCGGGCCTCGGGAGCGTCAGTTGGGGGAGGGAAGAGGCTGAGCGGGGTCTCGGGGTTGGGTTCCGGGGCTGGCCCGGGAAGAGGGGACAGGGGCTGGTGCAGGAACGGACGAGGTGCAGAACAGCCTTAGCGCTCAGGGTCCAGCGGGGCGAAAGCTCGGTGTCCCGGGAGGGGTGGGGCTGAGGGCCCATGGAGGGCGGGAGGCGGGAGGCGGGAGTGGGCTGTGGAGCCGAGCTGAGGGTGAGGCGAGGGAGCGGGGCAATGCCTTCAGGAGAAAAGCAGATTAGAGTGCAGGGCGGGCGATAGGACTCGCAGATTGGGGGACATAGGTGAATTTGGGTGGGAGGCCTTGAGCCTCTGTGCCCAGGACTCTGGCGGGAGCACGGTGGGGGACGGGTTGGGAAGCTGACGGGATAGTGGACAGGAGCCGGAAGCTGTTGGGAGGTTTGTGAGATGTCCGGAAGCTGGCTTTTCGGCCCGGGGATCTAGGCTGCCTGGACCCTCAGGGTCCTGGGGAGCCTCGCTGCCTGGCATGCGGTCACATCCCTCTGGGACCAGGCCTTGGGCCAGTGCTTTAGTTGGGAGGGACCCGGGGGTCCTGGCTTGGTGTGTGGATGGGCTTCCCCCAGGCCTTGCCGAGCCTTGGAGGGGCCTCTGGAGCCTGCGCTCTCAGCCCCTGCACTGCACACCTTTCTCACGCGTGACCAGGAATGGCAGAGTCGGTAGAAACTTGAGGAGGAGGGTAAAGGCCCGCCCAGACCCTGAACATTTGAGTGAAGCCTCTCAGTAGAGTCCTCTGCTCCTGGCTATGGCCATGGTTCTGCCAGGGGCCAGGCTGGGGCTAGCAGTGGTCTGTGGGCATCTCTTCTGGGAAGTAGGAAGAGAGGAGCTCGTGCTCGGCCCTGGCTTTATCTGAGGATCGTGACTTTGTCTTAGGGGCTTTCTCTTTGTAAGGTGGCCTGAGCATGGAATTGCAGTGCCCTTGTTTCTCCTCTTGTCCAGGGGAATGCAGATGGCTGGACACAGAATCTAGAGGCTTCAAATAATGTGGAGATGTTTCCACCTTCAGGTCAGTGGGACCTGGCAGGGGACTGGTGTTGTCTCTTCCCAGAAACTGACCATCTTTGTCCTTGTGATTCCTCAGGTTCCATGGGGCTCATCCCCCCATCCCACTTCCAAGCTCGGTCCCTTCCAACCACACCAAGAATGGCGCCCACCTGGGTCCCAGACATTCCCCTGGCCCATCGAGGTGTCTCAGAGCGGCGGCCAGACATCCAGAGACCTCAAGGGATCATGTGGGAACAGAACGTTTCTGGCGATGAGCAGGAGGCGGGGTGGAGGGGCAGGTAGGGGTCCATTGCCACTTCTCAGGCTTGCTTGCCAGTGACCCTTCACTGAAATAGGTTCCTTACCCTAGTCCAGACCTTAGTTCCACAATTTGTTCATTTATCCATAGCAATTATTGGTGCCTATAATGCATAAATAGTATGTTAGATGCTAGGGGTGGGGATAACAAACAAATAGAAATCCTGGTATCAATGATTTCCTTAAAATTCCAAGGGAAGAGACACTGACCAACAGTTGATCATAATAAGGCAAGATGACTAAGTTCCAACTGGGACCGTGTCCTATGCTAGCATGGGTTCATTCTGGCCGGTAGTGCTGTTGGAGTGGGCCATGCTGTTTTTGATGTCAATAGAGCTGCTTATTGATGGTTCCTGGGTGTCTTTCCCTGATAAACTAGCAGGCCGTTATGCATTGTGCTCTAGAGTAGGATTGGGGGTGGGTCTCCCTGGGCCCTACCACTGGGCAAGGAGCATGATGAGAGGGATCACCAGAGCTGATTGGGCCATTCACTTAGTTTCTGTAGGCTGTCGTTCCCTGCTTAAAAAGTCCTGCGATATGGGCCTCAGTGCAGGAGCTGTGCCAAAAGCCGAATCATAGGTGCTTTCGGCCAGCGGTTGCCAACCCGAGGTCTGTGAGGTCTGAAAGGTTGGTGACCACTGCTTTAAGCTGTATGGGCACCAGGAGACTTTGCTAAAACCCAGGACTGCATAGGTTATTGATGTGCTGTCCTCCCAAACCCCTCACTCAGCGTACCTGACTCTAGACGCTCCCAGCCAGCACCTGGCCGTGTTGATACTGGGAGCCTTTAAACCAGAATTCAGAAGTCCTTCCCTGTACTTCCAGCCTCTTCACTTCAGAATGTGTGGCCCAGTGATAAGCACAGTTGCTATTCAGACATTAGCCGGTGTATAGCTCTCTCTAGAGCAGTGGTTTTCAGCCTTTTTCATTTCATGGCACGTAAACTACTAAAATTTTGCAGCATACCAAAAGATATATTTTTTGCTGATCTGACCAAAAAATAGGTATACTTTTGATTGACTTACAAAATAATAATAATAATAATTACCTACCCTTTCTGCTTCAAAGTGACTTTTTAAAAAATCGGTGCTGCCCAACTTGCCTGGTTCAGCGATTGAACATTGACTTATAAACCAGGAGGTCGTGGGTTGATTCCCAGTCAGGGCACATGCCTGGGTTTTGGGCTTTATCCCCATTGAGAGGCATGCAGGAGGCAGCCAGTCAATGATTCTCTTTCACTATTGATGTTCTATTTCTGCACCTCCCTTTCTGAAATCAATGAAAATATATTTTTTAAAAAGTTAGGTACCTATACTTGTATATGAGGATTTCTGATACCAAGAATGAACCAATCAGATGCAACCTTATTTGACATGACCAATAAGATACTACTGTATTATGTGACCTATATATTTATGGTCCAATATCCAGTATTCACACCCCACAACCATTGTATTAGCTGTTGTCATCTTTTTTACTTGACAGTCTAAGGGAAAAGAGGTCAGTGCCCCTGACTAAAGAGTCAAGTATTGCATGTTTTAAAAATTGTGGCGCACTTGATAATCACTGCTAGAGAGCCATGAACTCAGAGACTAGACCTAATATGCTTAGTAGCGTCTTGGTGAATGGTGATGGTGAATGGAAATGCAGAGATCCCTAAGGTCCAGCTTCATTCCCCTATCTCCCCACATGTGAGCAGAGGGGTCTCTTCTGGGAGCCCCTTCCCAGATCCAGAGACAGGTTTCACCTGTGCTACCCTGTCTTTCAAGGTCTGCGGAGCTACAGGGGTCACAGGCCTTGCGCCAGCAGGCAGAGCTGATATCTCGGCAGCTGCAGGAGCTGCGACGGCTTGAGGAGGAGGTTCGGGTCCTGCGGGAAACTTCACTACAGCAAAAGATGAAGCTGGAGACCCAGGCCATGGAGCTGGAGGCTCTGGCACGGGCAGAGAAGGCTGGCCGAGCTGAGGCCGAGGGCCTGCGTGCCGCCCTGGCTGGGGCGGAGGTTGTCCGGAAGAACCTAGAAGAGGGGAGCCAGCGGGAGCTGGAGGAGGTTCAGAGGCTGCACCAGGAGCAGGTGAATGTGGGGATGGGAAGGCCTCACCTTCACAGTGGGGATCTGGGCAGGGACTTCCCTGAAGAGAGCAGATATGGAAAAAAACACTCATGAGCAGTGGAGGGATGAAAAAGCATGCCCTGAAAAGAGGGGGGCCTTGGTGTTTTGGTCTTACTCAATGGCTCTTGTTCCCAGGACTCAGCTGACCGCCTGCCAGCTGAAGCTCTCCCCCTCCAGTAGGAAGTAGTCTGTCTTCCTACCTCACTCTGGGTACCCAGTTAATCTGGAAGCACCGGCAGGGGTGGGTCCCAAGGTGAACTGAGAAGGAGACTGTTCAGTGCTTATTCTTCCATCCCTGAGACAGGAGCTGGGCCTCTGGCGAACACACCAGCCAGTCCCTGCCTATCTGGGTGCAGCTGGTGACCTAGAGGGCAACATACATTCAACACTTGCTTTAATCCTAAGTAGTTGCCTGCCATTGAAAGAAGTACCGTGAAGAAAGACAAGGGAGCCTTAAGCGAGTAGGAAGTTAGAAAGGTCACCCTAATAAGTCTGTATGTTAAGGAATGGAACTATAAAGATACTGGAAGAAAATCTAGGTGAATTCCTGGTAACCTTGAGTGGGGAAGGTCTTTACATATGAATCAAGATCCTGAACCACTAAAGAAAAGATCAGAATGTTGACTTTATAACACTACTAGTAAACGTAAGAATGACAATAAAAGTAAAATTAAAGGACAACTGGTAGCCCTAGCTGGTTAGGCTCAGTGAATAGAGCGTCAGCCTGTAGACTGAGTGGTCCTGGGTTCGCTTCCAGTCAAGGGCTCATGCCTGGGGTTTCAAGCTTGACCCTTGGGGTGTGCAGGAGGCAGGCAGTTAATGATTCTCATCATTGATGTTTCTATCCTTTCCCCTCTCCCTCCCTCTCTGAAACCAATAAAAAATAAAAAGGGACAACTGGTTAATTCAGAACAATATTTATAGATCATATCACAGGAAGAAGCTAATATCCCTACTCTATAATGTGTGTGAAGAAATTGATACAAGGAAGTCAGCAATCCAGCCAGAGATGGTTAGAGAAAAATATAAGTGGCCTTTAGATTCACCAAAGATGCATAATGATAAGAGGTGACTGACTTTAAAAAAATATATTTTTTTATTGATTTCAGAGAGAAAGGGAGAGGGAGAAAGAGCGGTAGAAACATCAATGATGAGAGAGAACCATTGATTGGCTGCCTCCTGCAGGCCCTCTATTGAGGATCAAACCTGAAACCCGGGCATGTGCCCTTGATCAGATTCAATCAGTCCACAGGCTAATACTCTATCCACTGAGCCAAACCAGCCAGGAAAAGAGGTGACTTTTGTTCTGAGTAGAAGTTTGCTTGTCAGGCATGGGCGGTGGAGATGGGAGCTGCTGTGACATGGGGGCAGCATATGGGACAGGAGGAGGCCAGAGGGGTTTGAGTGAGGGGCTCTGGGTGGTCCTGGGACTGTGAGGCTTTAGGCTCATCCAGAACTTTATCTTAAAAACAATGAGCACCCAGCTTAGTGGTGTGGCTCAGTGGTTGAACGTCAGTTGATCCTGGGTCAGGGCATATGCCTGGGTTTCGAACTCAGCGCCCCCCCCCACCCCCCTCGTAGGGGGCGTGCAGGAGGCAACCAGTTGATGTCTCTCTCATCATTGATATTTCTCTCCTCTCTGAAATCAATAAAAATTTTTTCAAAAAAGGACAATGAGCAATCAGTGAAAGGTTTAAAACGGAAATGACATGATCATATTTGTGGTTTATGTCCAAAAAGTTCACTCTAAATGTGGTGTGGAGCCGAGACCGGTTTGGCTCAGAGCGTCGGTTTGGAGACTGAAAGGTCCCAGGTTTGATCACTGTTGGGGGCATGTACCTTGCTTGCAGGCACATCTCCACAGTGGGGCGTGCAGGAGGCGGCTGATTGATGTCTCTCTCTCATTGATGTTTCTGACTTTCTATCTCTCTCCCTTCCTCTCTGTAAAAAATCAATTATATATATATATATATATATATATATATATATGTATATATGTATATATATATATACATACATATGTATATATATATATATATTTAAATGTGGCGTAGAAATCAGATAATGGGAGACCAACTGGAGATGAAGACAGCCGTGTTCCCACTTCCTTGTTTGTCCCACGACTCCCTCAGTGTCACTGACACTACTGAGAGGTGCAGTGAGAAAAGGGCGAGCCGCCCGCCTTTCTAGAGCTTCCTTTTGTGTGGGCTTTGGGACTGCAAGGTCCTCTCAAATGGCAGCAAGTGCTAGAGGCCAGGAGCAGGCACCGGGATAGAGCGGTAGTGGGTGGGGATTGGAGGGCCTGGGAAGGCCTACCGAGGAGGTGGTGGAGGTGACATGTGTAATCTGAGGAGATGGGCTCAGTGCAGGGGCCCATGCAGGGGCTTTGCAGCCGAGGGAAGGAGCTGGGCTTTGCTCAGAATGCCAGCCACTGGAGGCTCCTCAAGATTAGTCAGGAGGTGGTTGCTGTCGTCTAGACCAGAGGTGAGTGTGGCCTACCTCAGGCTGGTGACCAGAGGAGAGAAGTGAAGATATGATTTTGGGGAAGACCAGACAGGAACTGCTGATGAGTTGGAGTGTGATGGAGAGTTCAAGGCTCCAGGGTCGGACCCATTTGCCAGGGTGATGTGTTGGGCTGTTGTCTAAGGTCACGGGAAGTGGGAGACAGGGCCAGAGCCAGGGGAGATTTGGAAAACTCAGATGTGGGGGTGAGCCAGCCCCTGCTGAGACCCCTCTTTCTGCAGCTGTCCTCCTTGACACGGGCTCACCAGGAGGCTCTTTCCAGTTTGACCAGCAAAGCCGAGGGCTTGGAGAAGTCTTTGACTGGTCTGGAAACCAGCAGGACCGGGGAAGCCAAGGAGCTGGCTGTGGCTCAGAGGGAGGCTGAGCTGCTACGGGAGCAGCTGAAGTAAGTGGGTGGGTGGCCAAGGGGGCCCCAGCAGGTGGTGGGTGGGGTGAGTCTCCATGGTGCCCCCTGATGGCTGCCCTATTCCCACACTAATCTTAGCAAGACCCAGGAAGACTTGGAGGCTCAGATGACCTTGGTTGAGAACCTAAGGAGATATGTAGGGGAACAAGTTCCCCCTGAGATTCACAGCCAGGCATGGAAGTCGGAGCGACTGGAGCTTTTAGAGACTGTGCAGGTGGGTGGCCCAGGACCTGGGAGGATGTATGTGCCCCAGGAGAGAAGGGTGCAGACTGGTGCTCTCTGTCCTGCTCTCTGGCAGCACTTGCAGGAGGACCGAGATGGCCTGCACACAACGGCGGAGTTGCTGCAGGTGCGTGTGCAGAGCCTCATGCACATCCTGTCCATGCAGGAAGAGGAGCTGGCCAGGAAGGTAGGCCCCTCGCCTCGTGCCTTCCTGTGGGCGGGACCCTGCTGAGAGCTCCCCTCCCTGCACACACACCTCTGCTCTCTGGCTCCTGTCACCTGGGCAGGCCAGAGAGAAAGCAAGATGCAGCTTCCTCCTCTGCTCCTCCAGGAGCCACAATGACTGCTTCCCTCCTTTCTCTTCCCCCCTCTCCCCACATCCCGCCTGCCCCCAGGTGCAACCATCAGATTCCCTGGAGCCCGAGTTCTCCAGGAAGAGCCAGGCCCTGCTGAAGCGCTGGCGGGAGAAGGTGTTTGCCCTCATGGTGCAGCTAAAGGCCCAGGAACTGGAGCACGGAGCATGCATGCAGCAGCTGAAGGGACAGGTCACTTGGCGCTCTTCCTCCCCACAGTTACTCCTGTTTTCTTTAAATAAGGGTTGGCATTTAGTTAACCAGTATTACCGCATGGCTGCCATGTGCTGGGAACAGCCCTAAAAGACAGAGCTTAGGTCCTGGAGCAGACAAAATAGGTGGGCAGACAAATGAAGTCATGTATGCTGTAAAGAGTAGGGTGACTCATTACACGACAGTAGGGCAGAGGGGGGTGGGGCGGGCAGCCTTAGGATGGTGGGAACGACCCTCCTCAAGGTGCAGGGCACATGCTTTGCGTGGAGACCTGGACTCAGACTCCATTCTCGGGAACCCAAGCTTGTTTCCCTGAGTGGAGGAGACCTTTGCCCTGCCCCTTTGCTCCCAGTGTCTGCCTGCCTCTTCTCCCCCAGGTGGCAGAGTTCCAGGAAAGAGTGGCTGCCCAGAGCCAGGAGCAAGCCATCCTGCAGTGCTCCCTGGAGGACAAAGCTGCGCAAGTGGAGGTGGAGCGGATGGGTGTCAAGGTCAGAGTCTGCCACAGTCAGGAGCTAAGGGAAGCCTGGGAGCCCCGGTCCATGGGCCAGGGCCCTGGAGAAGGGACCCTTTCCTTTTTTGTCTCCTTCACAGTCCCTGCAGATGGAGCTGAGCCGTGCCCAGGAAGCCTGGCGCCGAGGGCAGCAGCAGACAGCCTCGGCTGAGGAGCAGCTGAAGCGTGTGGCCAAGGCTATCAGCAGGTATATGGGATAGAGGTGGGGTGCTAGAGGTGGGGTAGGATTTCTGCTTCCCAGGCACCTTGGAGTTTAAGAGCCTTAGGCAAGCACAGCTAGAAAGCTGGCCACTGGATGATGCAGGCTGGAGAGACTTAGCCTCTGAAGGATGTGGGCTGGAGGGACTTAGCTGCTGGGGTGCAGGGCTGGAGGACTTAGCCATGTAAAAGCTCCTGTGTTCATCTTCTGGGGAAGCCCGTCTGCATTCACACCAGGGTCATTCTGACTGCCATTTCCTGTGTTGCTGGAGGTGAGGAAGTGTCCTCCTGCATTTGGTCCAATAACAGCCTGAGCTAAATGAAGCACTGAGAGGATTCCACCTTCACAGCTGTTCTCAGATGGGGAGTGTGGGGACTTGTTCTTAACTTCCTCTTTAAAGTTTTACAGGCATACCCTGAATTGTTGGAAAAAATTGTCCAAAGCTATACACTTTATTTGCTGTAGGTATCCATTTAAAATGCATGACAGCTCTTTCTTAACCAATTCCCCCTTCATTTCCTTCCTGACTCCTTATAAAGCCTTCAGAAGGGCCTCTAAGGAGAAGCGAAGCTTCTGGTGCTGGGAAGCACCCCCCCTCACCTTGAACATTGAGGTACCTGGTCTGCATGGAGCTCTTTTTTTTCCATATATATATATTGATTTCAGAGAGGAAAGGAGAAGAGAGATAGAAACATCAGTGATGAGAGAGGATCATTGATTGGCTGCCTTCTGCATACCCCCTACCAGGGATGGAGTCCGCCACCCTGGGCATGTGCCCTAACCGGGAATCAAACTGTAACCTCTTGGTTCATAGGTCGACACTCAACCACAGAGCCACACTAGCCAGGCCTCTGTGGACCTGCTGGTTTGTTGCCTGGGCTCTGTAAAGGTTTACTGTTATCCCAGCTCAAAATTGTGTTGCAAGATGGACTTTGCCTACCATCTCCTTTTGTTGAATTTGTAAACCTTGTGGACTAATTGAACTTTAAAAAATGATGAAAGGTTTCATGCACACATAAAAATAGAACGGATAGTTCTGATAAACCACCACCGGAGTTCAGTCCATCACATGCACTCCTACCTGCAGGAGAGCAGAAAGACTCCCTATGGGCAGGGTTTTCCTTTGGTATAAGGACATACTGAAATGGGCCTTGCTAATGGCTAATTGCCAAAAAATCCATAGCCCACACTTGGCCTGTGGCCAGATGTGTCAGCTAGTTTTTAGATGGCTTGGAGGCCTTATTAGAAAATGGATTTAATAAGAGCCACGGAAGGGGTTGGAATCAACAATGCAGTTTCAGGTAAAAGTGGTCTCTGCTGTGCCGAGGGATCTAACAGACAACCTTTGTGTCTGCCTGTTTTTCTGTTAGCAGAGATTTGACTGCCCCCGAGTTCCAGGCCTGCCCATGGATGTTGACGTGCCCTCCGACCAGGCCTGTTTAGGCTTCTGGGTCTTTTGAGCCATGTTGGTTCTGGTGGGGGCACAGCCAGCCAACCAAGGGATGCACCTGACCTTCACTGGGGTCGGGACCCTGGGAGGGGTGACCGTGATCTCTGATGGTAGATACACAGGCACTTAATGCTTCTTGGGAATGGGTCCCTCAGAAAATTGACAGAGGCCATGGCTCTGTTCCTTAGGAAGAGGCACCTTAGTGCACATCCCTTGAGTGTGGCACAAGTGCAGGGGCAGGCCCCGATCTCCAGAGGCACCAGGGTCTGGGATGGAAGTCTAAATCCGCCTCTGACTGCAGTGGCACCTGGGCCCAGATGAGGTGTGCCCATGAACTTCATGGTGGCTTTACTGCCTGGACCAGAGGAGAAGCGAGGGTACCAGGAGCAGTGTGCTTTTCTTTTTCTTTCCTTTTTTTAAAATATATTTCATTGATTTTTTTATTTTTTTTTACAGAGTGGAAGGGAAAGGGATAGAGAGTTAGAAACATCGATGAGAGAGACATCGATCAGCTGCCTCTTGACACTCCCTATAGGGGATGTACCTGCAACCAAAGTACATGCCGTTGGCTGGAATTGAACCCAGGACTCTTCAGTCTGCAGGCCGACGCTCTATCCACTGAGCCAAACCAGTCAGGGCAACAGCATGCTTTTCTGATGAGCAGCTAGACCCTTTGATGTGGCAATCGCTCCAGGGTTCAGGCCCCAGGTTTTCCTGTTTTATTGGCCAAGGAGCCCAGGCATGACTTGATTCAGCTTTTCTTTTCCCAACTCCAATTTCCCTTCCTTGCTGCCCGCAGGTCCGCCACGGAACAGGCTAGAGGGATGTGTCCTATAGCAGGTCAAGTTCTGGGGATGAGGTGGGTTGGAAGGTGAGCCTTGTACCTTGTCTAGCTTTCAGATCTGGCTCCAGAACACCATGACCGAGGTGGAGCAGGCTGCAGCCCGGCTCCCCAGCCTCAGTAGCCGAGTCAGCTACGCTATCCGCAAGGTGCACACTATTCAGGGTGGGTAGGCAGTCGCCAGACCAGATCTGTCCCGCCTCACCTTGCCCCACCAGCTATCTGTTGCCCGTGTCCATCCTCCTGCATTCTCTGTTGGAGCCTTTCCCCCCTACTCTCCACATCCATGTCTTCTCCAAACGCTGCTGCTGTCTGTCTTCCTCCCAGGTCTGATGGCGCGAAAACTGGTCCTTGCTCAGCTGCGCCAGGAGAGGTGAAGTTTGGGGCACTTGAAAGTGGATTGGAGGATGGTGGTGGGGCTTTCAGGTGTTGGTTGTTGAAATCCAAAACAATAGGAATGAGGAGGGATGGGGTGAAGGAGTCAGGCAGCTGGGTGATCCTTCCCCACTCTGTCTCAGCCACCCCCCAGCCCCACCGACCGAGGAGGTGAGCCTTGAGTTGGAGCAGCTGCGGGAAGAGCGGAACCGCCTGGATGCAGAGGTGCAGCTCAGTGCCCACATCATCCAGCAGGAGGTGGGCCGGGCCCGGGAGCAAGGTACTCTTGGGCACCTGGCCTGGGTCCCTGTCTTCTAGTGGGGACATAGTTGGCGTCCTGGGGGCTGGGTGCTGAGGGCTGGGGCCGAGGACATGGAGAGGACAAAGGGAACCTGAGCCTACTCCTTCCCAGGGGAGGCGGAGAGGCAGCAGCTGAGTGAGGTGGCCCAGCAGCTGGAGCAGGAGCTGCGGCGGACCCAGGAGTCCCTGGCCAGCGTGGGGCTACAGCTGGAAGCGGCTCGCCAAGGCCAGCAGGAAAGCACAGAGGAGGCTGCCAGTCTGCGGCAGGAACTAACCCAGCAGCAGAAGGTCTACGGGCAAGGTGTGCAGCAGGGAAGTGGATGTGGAGGGTGGGGTCCATGAGCCACAGCTTCCCGACACCTCATGTGCACCTTCACCCCAGCTCTGCAAGAGAAGGTGGCAGAAGTGGAATCCCGGCTACGGGAACAGCTCTCAGAAGCAGAAAGGAGACTCAACGAAGCCCGGAGAGAGCACGCCAAGGCTGGTGAGGCTCTCCGGGTGGACGTGGGTGTCCAGGAAGAAGGAATTGTGCAGGCAGGTTATTTTAGAAGCTTTTTGTGAAGCTCCTTGAAAGTATGCAGGTGATGGAGTTACCAGGGAACGTCCAGCTGAGTTCTCTGAGCAAGTACCCAGATAGCCAGCACCCTCCTCAAAGGCGATGCCCCTCCACACCTCCTTACCGAGGACCCCCAGCTCTTTATTAGGAAAAATGTCTAACTCATTGCAAGGGAGGACAGTCCTCTGATGAGCACCTGCACCATCCTTCTGCGCCTCAGCCCAGCCCTCGCTCACCTGCCACGCTGGTTCCTCTTTGCACATACCACCAGACTCATTTCTGGTGGTATGGCTGTTGAGCTGCATCTCCTACAGAGAGGAAAGTGTCCTATATAGGCTCAGTACCATTGCCACATTGACGAAAATGGACATTCATTGGACAAAATGTCATACTCAGTCCATATCCAGATTTCCCCTTAGGGTTCAGGTGGGGAGCAGATTCACAGAGTCCTGGAGCAGCAACCCCTCTCTATATACAGAAGGGACGGTCACCAGGCTGGGACCCAGTGCTTCTGCCCATCATCCCAGTCTTATTTTCATGGTGCCTTTTGACCTCTGGGCAGCCCCACACCTGTCCCCTGCTTCCCCACAGTGGTCTCCCTGCGCCAGATGCAGCGCAAAGCTACCCGGGAAAAGGAGCGGAACCAGGAGCTCCGGCGCCTGCAGGAAGAGGCCCGGAAGGAGGAGGGGCTGCGGCTGACCCAGCGCCTGCAGGAGCTGCAGAGGGACAAGAACCTCCTGCTGGTAGGGGAATCGGAGGCTGGTCTGGTTGGGGGAGTAGAGGTATGGAGAGAAGAAGGGGAGGCTCTGTCCTGCTAGGCAGGCGTTGAACCCTCTCCTTCCCAGGCCACTTTGCAGCAGGAAGGTCTCCTCTTCCATTACAAGCAGCAGCGACTGTTGGCAGTTCTTCCCCCACTGGATAAGGGGGGGTCTGTGCAGCCCAGCCCTCGGCCAGCAGGGCCATTGATACCAGCACCTCCAGCAGCAACGCTTGGCCTCAAGGCAGCCACTAAAGGTAGTCATCTAAGTGGGAAGGGACAGATGGGAGGCGGGGGACACTTCTAGAATCTCTACCCCAGACATTCCAGTGCATGAGCCTTGTTCTCTGTGACCCTTTATTCACATCTGCCATGGACCTGAGCACCTCCTCCTTCAACCCACACCCACACCTCCTAGGGGCAGCCCTGTTCCTCTGCACAGGATCTCATGGCCTTCTCATCTGGCTCCCATCCCCTGGTGTTCTTTCCCAGAATCCCTCTCTGTTCTGCTGGATGACCTGCAGAGTCTGAGTGAGGCCATTTCCAAAGAGGAGACTGTTTCTCAAGGAGACAACCAGAACTCTCCTGCAGGCAGGGGCTCGCAGTGCCTGGGTGCTCAGGGGGGCCCAGGAGGCCAGGAGGATCGTGAAATGGGGTGAGGTTTGGGGGCCTGCCCTTGGGGATAGCAGCCACCAAGGTGTCTGGATTCTGTGCCTCAATAAAGATGACTAAATAGCCCTGGCCGGTGTGGCTCAATGGATAGAGCATCTGCCTGCAGACTGAAGTGTCCCAGGTCCAATTCTAGTCAAGGGCATGTGTCCGGGTTGCAGACTCGATCCCCAGTGAGAGGAGTGCAGGAGGCAGCCGATCAATGATCTCTCATCATTGATGTTTCTATCTCTCCCTCTTCCTTCCTCTCTGAAATAAATTTAAAAAAATATTTTTAAGAAAAGATGACTAAATAGAGCCTTTACATGGATGTATTGTGCCTGGGACTCCTCTGTGCAGCTGCTGCCGGGAAATGTGAGAGGTGGTTCCACACAGAGGGTGCCTTTTCCAAAACCCCTTTCCTAGGTTGCTGGAAGCTTTTTGAGAAGCTCCAGGTTTCCTTTTCTTTCTTTTCATTTTTTAAAAAATATATTTTATCGATTTTTTACAGAGAGGAAGGGAGAGGGATAGAAAGTCAGAAACATCGATGAGAGAGAGATATCGATCAGCTGCCTCCTGCACGCCCCACACTGGAGATGTGCCCGCAAGCAAGGTGCATGCCCTTGACAGGAATTGAACCTGGGACCCTTCAGTCCGCAGGCCGACGCTCTTATCCACTGAGCCAAACCGGTCTCGGCTCCAGATTTTCTTTATTCTCTAGTTTCAAACTCTACCTCAGGAAGGTGATCAGCACCAGAGTGAGGAGGATAAACCTTCACCCACTCAGCAGGCAGGGCCCCGACTCAGGGCCCGAGGGGGGGGGGTGGCAGGCAGGTCTCTGGGAGAGAGATGATGGACAAGTGCCCACTGAACAATGAGCGTTTGAAACAAGTGCTATGAGAGAAAAGAAAGGATGGTGATGTGACAGGTGCCAAAGGGGCAGGGAGGCCTCTGAGGGGGCAGGAAAGGCCTGGGTGGGGAAGAGACATGGCCGGACTTGAGGGGTAGCTCAGGCTGTGCCGAATGGGAGGAGTCCCTGCAGGGGGGCACTGCAGGGCAGACTGGAGGGCTCACCCTAAATCTGCAGAAAGCCCTCGAGCACTTTTACATTTAAAAAAAATATATTTTTATTGATTTCAGAGGAAGGGTGGGGAGACTAGGATCAAGCCCGAAACGTGGGAATGGAACTGTGACCTGGTTCATAGGTTGGTGTTCAACCACTGAGCCAACCTTCTGGGCTTGAGCACTTTTTTTTTTTTAAACAAATATTTTTACTGATTTCAGAGAGGAAGAGAGAAACCTCAATGATGAGAGAGGATCATTGATTAGCCCTTGACGGGAATCGAACCCAGGACTCTTCTGTTTGAGGTTGATGCTCTATCCATTGAGCAAACTGGCTAAGGCTGGGCTTGAGTACTTTTTAAACAGGGAAGCAGCCACACAATTCAGCTTGTGTATTTAAGCCATGGTGTCTGGCTATGGTTGTGGGCCAGATGAAGGGAGTGGATTAGGGTATGGTGAACAGGGGGTTGGGGGGACACCACTGGGGGAAGTAAGCCTGTGGGGCAGCTGAGGGGGAACAGTGATGTCCTGTGCTGCTGGGGAGACCAGGTGGGGAACTACTTGGGGAGGAAGTGAGTTCTGCTTCCTGATGGGGAGTCCCAGCAGGACTCCTGAGACTTAGACAAGACTTTGACCTAAAGAGTGAGGGGGGAGGAGGTGGGCAGAGTTGGAGCCAAGGACAGGAAGGGGCTGGGGGGGGGGGGGGGGGGGGGGGGGGGGGGGGGGGGGGGGGGGGGGGGGGGGGGGGGGGGGGGGGGAGGAAGGAGGAGGTCCAGAGGGAGGAGGTGGAGGCTGGAAAGACCTAGCTGAGAGCCTGTGGCGTGAGAGAAGGAATCAGGAAGTCCTCACCTTCCTCACTGTCTGGCCTCCTGGAGGGAATCCCTAAAGGCCCCTGCGCCCTGGAGCAGGGTGTGCTCAGAGCTGCCACTTGGTCCTGAGGGAGTGGAACTACAGAGAAGGCCTGAACCCACGAGGAGAGCTCAAACAATGGAGGGCGGAGGCTTTCAACTTACTGACACCTTCTTGTGTGCATCTCAGGCATCCCAGGGCCCTCCCCTCAGCCTGGAATTCCGTGACCCAGCCTGTTTGCTCCCATTCCTTGGCTTCCAGTGGTTTCGAGGAATGAGGTAGAAGTCCCTGTGATTGGAGATGACAGTGGGAGACAAACAGGAGGGACGCTAGCCTTAGAGATTACACGTCAGCATGGCCTTCCAAGCGTGTTTGACCAGTTAGCTCTGATGGGACTTGTGTCACTGGGTTGGCCCCTCCCCCGAGATGGGCCGCTTCCCCTATAAAGCCTGTTGGGGTTCCCAGGCACCCAGGTTCAGCCTACCCCTGACATTGGGGCCAGGAGGCAGCCATGATGCTCGACTGGAAGCTGCTGGGGATCCTGCTGCTGTGCCTATGCTCGGGAGGTGTACTGGGAATAGAGACTGGTACATTTGGGGTGAGGGGATGGTCAAGGTGGAAGAAGGTGTCCCCTAAGAAGGAGAGGTGAACTGGGTGCATAAGGATGAGGAGGTTCTGAGAGTTTGCTTGAGGGGAAGAGCTAAAGGGATGTGAGGTGGGTATAGCTCAGAACGTGTGTCTTGGTGGTCTGAGGTAGCTCCATGTGGCCATTGAGGTCAGAGTTCAGGTGTATGGAGCTGAGGGCTATGTGAAGGAGGGTGAAGGTCACAGGGTGCCACTTGGGGGTGCAGACCAGTGTAGGGGCCATGCCAGTGGGATGACCCAATCAGGGCTGGATGGAGCTTATTGGGGGTGGGGGGTGGGAAGTGTCTTCTCAGTTTAAAGGTCAAGTTAATGGTTTGGGACAGAGTTTTCCTGTCATTTTAAGATCACTTCTGTGTTTTATGAATGTGTGTGGGTTATTCCTGAAGTCTGTTTGTAGGTTGCTCAGGCTGTGGTCCATCCCAGGCAGGCTGTGTCCCCTGGCCTGCATCACCTCTTCCCTTTTCTCCTTCCTCCTCTATAGGCATCGAAGGCAGTGGAGACCGCCCCTTTCCCCCACCCACAGAGGCTGGACAGGAAGAGGGCTCCCCAACATTGCCTCAGGGTGCCCCCATCCCTGGTGACCCCTGGCCAGGGGCACCCCCTCTCTTTGAGGACCCTCCACCTCCAGGCCCCAGTCATCCCTTGAGAGACCCACCTGAATCTGGAGTCTGGCCGCCTAAGCCTCCTAGAACTGATCCTCCTAAACCTCCCAGGCCTGACGACCCTTGGCCAGCAGGACCCCAGCCTCCAGAAAACCCCTGGCCTCCTGCCCCTGAGTCGGACCAGTGGCCTCAGGAGGAGCCAGACCATGACCTGCCCCTGGAAGAGTACAAATAGCTGGACCTCCCAGAGCCACCCAAGCCCATCTCTCTACCTTCTGCTTCCCCTGAATTAGACTAACCCTTCCTTCCTCACCACTCCCTCAGGCATGAAGGCTCACTCTCTGAATTTTCTATCCACTCCTAAGAGCCATATTTAGCATCCACATTCCCCCTCTGTTTTCTCTGACAGCAGAAGTATATAACCCTACTTCAGTCCAGTCTTCTACTTGCCCTCCCCCCAAACCCCTTTCTTGGTCCCCTCATCGCTCTGTGCTCTCTGCTGTCACCTGATGGCTTACACTAGGAACTGTCAGGAGGCAATGGTGGTGTTTCTGTGAAATGGAAAAATAAAAAGCATGTTTTCTTAATTTTGAATCAAGATTTGATTCTTTGCCATTGATGAGGTTCGTCCTCACAGCCACACCCCACAGACATTGGAAGTAACTTCAGCTCCTGGCTTGCCATGTGCTCCAGGACGTGGGACTCAGTCGCAAAGTGGCTGGAAGTGTAATGGACAAGGGGATTCAGCCCATCCGCATCCCAGGACCCTGGTTTTGAAGAACGAAAGCTAAGATAAGCCTCTCTTCTCTAGCTTATAGTTTTCGCAGACCCCTGCCGGGACACACACATTCCCAGGGCCGTGTGTGGGAAGACCAATCAGTATTGTTCATCACAATATTTGTAGTTTCTATCAATTGTGTCTTGTAGTGATTATAATTATATTGATTTCAGAGAGGAAGGAAGAGGGGGGGAGAGAGAGAAACATCCATGATGAGAGAGAATCATGGATTGGCTGCCTCCTGGAAGTCCTCCACTGGGGATTGAGCCCACAACCCAGGCATATGCCCTTGACCATAACTGAACCTGGGACTTTTCAGTTCGCAGGCCGACGCTCTGTCCACTGAGCCAAACTGGCAAGGGCCAGAATAACTGTTTTTAACACTTACCCGTCTTATGGTCACAAAACATACACTTCAATTTATATACATCTTTTTTACAGAGATACAATAAGGACTTACCAAAAATACAATAAAATACACAGAAAAAAATAAAATGAAAACATTTCATTATTATAAAACTATAGGAAAAGTGGAACACAAAAGAAAAAGAAATGAGGTAAGGTTGCGATGGCTAAAGGACTTAGGCCAGGAGAGGGCTCTGATTGGCCCAGCTGCATGAAGACAATTCCCAGAAAGCATAGGAACTGCAGTGTTTAAACTCAGTGGAAAATGTTAGCTGCTGACTTATGAATACGTGAGGGATATATTGTTTTTCAAAGTTCCTAAAAAAAAATCTATTGATTTTTTAGAGAAACATTGATTTGTTGTCCCATTTATTTATGATGCATTTGTTGTTTCTTGTATGTGCCCTGACAGGGATTGAACCTGGAACTTTGGTGTATCAGCAACTCGGTAGCTCCATCAGTTAGTGTCATCCCAGGCACCAAAGGGTTGCCAGTTTGGTCTCCGATGTGGGCGAGTTAGAAAGGCAACCAATCAATGTTTCTCACATTAATGTTTCTCTCCCTCTCTAAAATCGATGAAAAAACATATCCTCACGTGAGTCTTAAAAAAATAGAATTCTTTTAGGGAGTATTTGAGCAGGCAAGTTCAAAGGGCAGGGCCCAGAGATACTAGTGATCTGTCAACTGAGGGGCTGACCTAGTGGGGACTGAAGGGGGCGAGAAGAAACCGAGGGCTGGTGACCTCACTTCATCCCACCGAGCCAGTTTGCTTATGTGGTAACTCCCACCTAAACCTGTGAGTGACCAGTTTAAAAAACAGCCCTGGATTTAGAGGATAATTTTGGAACATAATTTAATGGGCCCCAAAGTGGTCTGGGTTCACCATTCATTCATTCATTCTGACAGCATAAGTATATACCCCTACTTCAGTCCAGTCCTCTCTTCTACTTGCCCTCCCCCCATACCCCTTTCCTGGGTGAGCAGGGCCGTAGCTGCCAGGACTGCAGGGGCCCATTTGGCTCACGGTGGTTTCTCACAGGAACTAGTCTGCTGAGGCTGGCTGGGAGAGAGAGTGCTGCCCACCTGGCTTCCGTGTGGCACCGCTGGGCAGCCCAGAGGCACACGCTGCGCCCCAGTCCACAGCGTCTGGCCGTGCTTATCACATCTCCATGTGGGGACTCAGGTGCGGTGACTCAGGCAGAGGGGAGTTCATAGGGTCCTGGGGGTCCAGGTGCTGCCCAGAGCCCAGAGATCAGCTGGGACCTGCCCTTCCATGCCAGACCTCCTGCTCCCATCAGTGACCAGGCCCAGGGACCGCATCAGTGCAGGAATTTCATGCATTGGGTCTCTAGTAAACAAAAGTATATGGTTTCCAGTCTCAGGAAGCTTCATATTAAACTGGGGGCATTAGGCTTACATACAAAGTTACATCGTCACAATCAGGAGAGATGCATGTAACTACATAACTACACAAGGAAAACACAAAAGTACATAATAGCCTTGGCAGTCAGCACCCTGAATTCCAATGAGACTCAAGGGGAGGGAGCTGAACAGTCAGGGCAGGCTTCCCAAGGGAGGAGGCTTCGGAAGGGCAGGTGCTGTGCATGCTTGCGCCTCCAGGGCTCAGCTCTCAGGGGCTGGTCCTGGCTGCCAGGCTGCCTTCCTCTCCCCAGCCAATCGGATTTCTCCATCCACACTCCCCACCCCCACCGGCACCCTCCCAGTCACTGCTTGGGGTGAAGTTGTGCCTGGCCTCCTCCCTCTGCCTCTGCGGAGTAGAGACTCTTCTGCGCACTCCTATACCACCTGCACCATTTGGGTGATCTACTGGCTCCAGTGTGCTGTCCCCTCTGCGCTGCTGAGGCTTTGCCAGGTGCAGGGAGTGCAGGGAGCAACTGGGAATGAGTCTCCACTGGCCCACTCTCCCCCAGCCCCAATGGCCAAAGACACGGGCTATCAACACACCAGTGCTCTGAGCCCTGGCTGCTTTCCGTGAGATTTTACTTGGCCTCTTTCCCTTCCAGGTCCATGTCCTTGAGACAGGCCAGCCAGTGAGGACAAGTGGAGCCAGGAAACCAAGGCAGAACTGTTTATAAAAACTGCAAGCAGTTTACAGCCATCAAAAATTTTAAAAATCCTGTCTTCCCTGACCAAGGACACTTAAGAGTAAATGATTTATTCTTGTTCCCAAACAGAGATTAAACAGCTTAAATCACTCTACTCAGGGAGACAGATAGCAGAAATCTAATCAGTGCTACTTATGCCACCCTCACCCAAGGGCAGATGAAGTTCAGGGAATAAATGTCATTTTGGTGAAACAACTAAAGCTTGTTAAGATCCTCCCCTAAGACCTCCTCTAACACCCAGCCTTTAGACCCTCAGGGAAGGACCTGGGCTGCCTTCCCCAGAAGCATGTCCCCTACCCCCCGGCATGCATCTCCTAAACTCTAAGGGTCTCCAAGAGATTTGCAACCAGGGGAGCAATGGGCAGTGACAGCTGTCCAGGGCTAAGCCCTGATCCTGTCACCAAGGCCCCTCTCCTTCCACTTACCAGTGAGCAAGCAGCTGCAGCCTGGACTCTCCTGTTGCTTCTTTGACTCTAGGCCCTTCCTTGTTCCACTGCCCCCAGCTTTAGTAAACGTCCTCTCACAATCATCTTTCCTGCAGGAAACCAGAGTTCACACACCACCAGTTGGCCTTGCCAGGTCCCCTCTGAGCAGGTTCCAGTCTAGTAACATCCCCACTCCCTTCCCCTTCTCCCCACCCTCATCACTTTTTACATATTATTATTTTTTTTTGGTTAATCCTCAAGGATATCTTTTTCATTGATTTTTAGAGAGAGTGGAAGGGAGAGGGAGAGATACAGAGAGAAACATTAATGTAAGAGAGACACATCAATTGGTTGCCACTCGAACATGCCCCACCAAGTGGGCAATCAAGCCTGCAACTAAGGTACATGCCCTTGACCGGAATCGAACCCAGGCTTCTTCAGTCCTTGGACCAATGCTCTATCCACTGAGCCAAACCGGCTAGGGCCCTCATCACTTTTTAATAATCCCTTTTACTTGAATATTTGTCCCAGGATCTGCTTCTGGTGAATCAACCTAAGGCACAAAATACAGTTGACTATAGGCCGTCACAGCTACTGTTTCCTGTGCCTGTGCTGTATGGTCACTGTTGTCAAATGCCCTACAGATTAAGCTTCCACTTAATTTGCACAACAACTCCATCATTTTCACTATTTTGGAGAAGAAAAATAGGCCATGGAGAGGTACTGTCATGTGAGGCCACACAGAAATCAAATGGCAAAACTAAGATTTGAACTCAGATTTGTCTTATGTTAATATGTCTAGTTTTGACTACTACATGTTCCCATCCCTTCATTCATCTGTGTACCCTTCACACAAAATACAGTGCCCTCACCCTGGCCACTTTGGCTTAGTGGATAGATCATCGGCCTGTGGACCAAAGGGTCCCGTGTTTGATTCTGCTTAAAGGCATGTACATACCTCAGTTGTAGGATTCTCTTGGGCCTGGGTCCTGGTTGGGGCACTTGTAGGAGGCAACCAATCAATGTGTTTCTCTCACATCAATATTTGTCTTTCCCTCTCTCTTCCACTCTTTCTAAAAATCAATGGGAAAATATCCTTGAGTGAGGATTAAAAAAAACACACCAAGCAGTGCCTGGGTCTTCAAGGACCCCTAATACAGTGGTACCTTGAGATATGAGTTGGCATGGGAAACTATGAGATGCTCGAGTTGTGGTAAACTGGTGGGTTGTGTGCAGCTGGCCGATCCGTGCAATTACTCGTATCTCAAATGTTGCTCATATTTCAAAGCAAAAATAGCTCGCTTGACGGCTCGTATCTCAAAAATCTCGTATGTTAGAGCACTCCTATCTCGAGGTATCACTGTACATTGTATTAGTCATCACTCTCCAGAGAAACATAACCATCTATATATATAAAAGGCTAATATACTAAGTGTCCTTCCCACTGTCTGCGTACTGACCACCAGGGGGCAGACACTCAAAGCAGGAGCTGCTGAGCTGCAGGAACTCCGGTGATGCACACTGAGACCAAATAGGAGGGAGCCAAATTCTTCCCAGGGCCACAAGATTCTACCTTTAACTATGGGTTATGTTGTTGCTGGGGCATGTCGGCCGGAATCTGGCTTACTGCACATTTGCATTTGCGTTCCACACCCTGTAGGACAGCGGTTTTGCAGAGTGCCCTCTTGTACTCAGGGATCTCAGGGGATGTGGGAGAGCCAGTTTCAGCCTGATCCCCACAGGCCAGGCCAAGGGACCCTACCTGCTGGAGGGACCCCACTCACTCCACAGCTGCCTTTCAAGCCACGGAGCCACCCCAGAGTGGCCGGCTGGGGAGGGACTGAGGAAGGTTGGCTCCAGGGCATGTCTGGCCCTTCTCCAGATTCTGCCCCACCGGCCACCTTCCAATCAATTTCCCCTCCATGTGCACTAATCCCGCGCCAGGCCACTGGTAGCATATAACAACAGAGACTCGTCCCAGGAACTGGCTAGAGACTATGGAGCTATGATCTGTCATGGGCAAGCTGCACACCAGCACAGCCAGTGCCCTGACACAGTGGAGTGGAGCTGGGGAGTGGGTGGTGTAGGACCAGTCGCAGAGGGAGGAGAGGCCAGGGTGTCCGAGGCAGGGTGTCCCAGCTACAGGGGAACCTCCCGTTCTCTTAGCCCCTCAGAGATAGGACAACATCCCCTCAAATCATCCAAGGTGACTCTTCTGAGCTCAGTTCCCAACTCAGATGCTAATCTCTCCCATCAACTCCCTCACCAATGCCCAGGCAGGAGTAGCATTTGAGCCGCTCTCTGGTGTCCCACCGCCAAGCCCAGGGTGCAGGAGTTTACCACGGTGCTAGCTGGTGGCGCTGCTTGGTGAGGAGGTGAGGCTGGGCAGCAGGGAGAGCAGGAATGGTTCGCATGAAGGGTTCATAATCTGGAGAAGATGGAGCTGTGGTGGGACATGTAGGTGGGGGAGATGAGGGAGGCATGGTGCTGGGCGGTGCATGAGGGGAGAACGAAGACTCCCGGGTACTGCGGGGAATAAGATGAAGGCCCCAGAGCTGCCACACTATCCCACAGGCTTTAAGGAGAAGGCCCACAGTTGTCCCTTCTCCGAGGGCTCGTGTGCCAGCATCCAGGGCCTGGTGCGGCCCCAGGAAGATGAGTGTGGGCATCTCTGCCCCAGGTGCCTCAGGGCTGCAGCCCATTTGCCCGGGTACCCCAGGACTGCCCAGAGGCTCCCAGCCCGGAATCGGACCCTACCCTGACAGCCAGCTCACAGGGCCCACTTGAGGCCCAGGGCCCAGGGAGTGAGCAGCAAAGAGCTGAAGGAAGGCCACCTTCATGTGTCCCCCTGGGGACCTTGGGAACCCAGGCTCAGGAGAACCCAGACTCATCCCACTGCCCTCCTCCCTGTCCGACATGCGCAAGCCCTGGGAGTGGTCACCCCCTCTGCCTGGGGCCTCTGTCCCATGTCCAAGGCTGGGTTCCTGGGAAGTCTGGGTCTTGGTTACCCATTGTCTAGCCCCAGTGAGCCAAGTCGGGACACATCCCAGTCTCTGCTTAGGGTCAGGGTCAAGGTCAGGGTTGGGGCTGGGGTTAGGTGGGAAGGCAGCCTCTGATCCAGAGGAAAGGACACTGAAGCAGCAGGGCAAGGATGTAGGTGAGGGAGGTGGGAGAGTCAAGTGGGAGGAAGGAAGTGGAAGAGGAGGTAACAGTGATTGGAAACCTATGCAGGGGGGTCAATAAGGAGAGGAGAGACCAGAGGACAGAGGTGGCGGAAGAGGGAAAGGGCACACCCCTGGTTCCCTTTTCCCTGGGGAGGCCTGGTGGGGTTTGGAACAGGAAGGGGCTCCCTGAGCCAACCGCCACATGGCTACCCCACCCCACAGGAGGGGATGACTCCGCCCAGGGGTGGCTGGCTTTAAAAGGGCTGCTTGGTGGGTGGGATGGGCACACTCCAGGCCTCCCAGAAAGAGGGAGATTTTCTCAGAGCTTTGAGCAGCAGCATGCCAGGGTACTAGGGGGTCCTGTCTTACTGATCACAGTTATTGTTATGGTTTTTCCTTTTTCTTTATATATTTATTTAATCCTCACATGAGGATATATATATATATATATATATATATATATATGATTTTATTTTTATATATATTTTATTGCTTTTTTTACAGCGAGAAAGGGAGGGGGCAGAGAGTTAGAAACATTGATGAGAAAGACATCGATCAGCTGCCTCCTGCATGCCCCCTTGACAGGAATCGAACCTGGGACCCTTGAGTACGCAGGCTGATGCTTTATCCACTGAGCTAAACTGGTTTTGGCATTCAGAGGATGTATTTTTATTGATTTTAGAGAGGAAAGGAAAAAGGAGAGAGAGAGAGAGAGAGAGAGAGAGAGAGAGAGAGAGAGAGAGAGACATCTATTGGTTGCTTCCCATTCATGCCCCAACCAGGGATCAAACCCTCAGCCTGGGTATGTTATTTGATGGGGAATCGAACCCGAAACTCTTTGGTATATGGCCGACACTCAGTCAACATGCTAGGGCATTACAATTATTATTACAATAAAGTTTTTATATGAGGACAGCATTAGCACTCAATCTTCTTTAAACAAATATTTTATTTTATGGATTTTAGAAAGAGAGGAGCCCTAGCTGGTTTTGCTCAGTGGTTAGAGGGCTGGCCTGCAGACTGAAGGGTCCTCAGGTTCAACTCCAATCAAGGGCACATGCCTGGGGTGTGGGTGTGCAGGCAGCAGCCCATCAATAATTCTCTCTGGTCATTGATGTTTCTATCTCTCTCTTCCTCTCCCTTTCTCTTTGAAATAATAATAAAAAATTTTAAACAAGAAGCTTGCATTTAAAAGAAAATAAGAGGGAAAGGGAGAGGAACAGAGAGTAGAAACATCAATGGCTGCCTCCTGCACCCCCACACTGGGGACAAGAGCCCGAAACTCGGCATGTGCCCTGACTGGGAATGGAACTAGAACCTTTTAGTTCATGGGTTGACATGTAACCACTGAGCACCGCCAGCCGGTTATTATTATTTTCTTTCTCTATTTAAATTAGACCTCTTCCTACTGATGAATGGATGGCCAAATGTGTTTATCTCCTCAAATGCCCTATTCCTGGGAGGGGTCAACCCTGACCTCTGTGAATTTATATGAGTTTTTTGAGCCAGACATATGTGGTCATATGCCAGAAAGCAGGGCCCCAAAAGGCCCTGAGGATATGTTACAGTCCCCTTTCTCACCTGAGGCTGAGGAGGACTCCAGGCGGCTGGCGGGCGGCGCCCGAACCAGAAGAGTTGAGGGAGCTTACTCCTTCGAGGGCATTGTTGCTACATCACAGGGTGCGGCCTAGATGCTCAGGGGCCCTGGGCCGCTGGACTGCCCTCTTGACCTGCCCAGTCAGGAGTCCTTGCAAACCCCCTTTGCGTCCAGGAAGGGGAGAAGGAAGCCTGACCCTCCCACCCTCCCCGCGCATTGGGAATGGAAAGGAACACAAATTCCCGAGGAAAGAGAGAGGGGTTGACCCGAAGGCCCGGGAAGGATGGTGGGCGCTTGCTCTTTTCTTGACTTTCCACCATGTACTGTTGGCTCCCATGCCCCCACTTCTTGTACAGCATGCGCTTCTGGAGGCAGGCAGCCTTGTTTGCATCCGTGTGCCCACTTCTCTCACCGTGCTGGCCAGAATGTCCATCAAGCTGCCCGCGCCCCTCTTCACAGAGGAGGAAGTACCTGCTGAGGGAGGGATAGGGCTGGCCTACACACAGCACACGCCAAGTCAGAGGGGCCTGCCTGCTTGGCTCCAAACGAGTTCTTCCCAGTTCCACACAGCTGGTGGATGAGTGGGAAAGAGAAGGATGGATGGGAAAGAGGATGAGGTAACTGAAGATCTTCATACCCATCCATAGGCCACAGGTTGGCATCCATGTGCTGTTTCTCAGCGGGGAGGGGATGGTGGACTGGATGGAAGGATGAAGCTCCGACCCACTGCAATTCTCCACCCACTGACAGGGGGCTCGCACTCCAACCACTATGGTGACCGCACCCTAGAAGGCAGTGGGGACCCTGTGCCTCACAGTCAGCATGCAGTCGGGGAGGGTGAATAACAGACCAAGACCTCAGGCCTGGAGAGCAGTAGCTCACTCCCTGGACATGTGGTCAAAGGCATGGCCAGTGGGAGAGAAGTACCTGGCCAGAGTGTCATGGGGAAGCTAGAGCGGAAGCTGACTTAGCTGGAGCCAAGGGCACAGCCTCTGCCTTCAGGCGGGCACCTGTGACCAGGCAGGAGACACAGTGTCTGCTCTGTCCAGATCTCTCCAGTGCGCCCCTCGCTGCCATGTGCCACACTTGTACTGAGCATGTGCTGTGTGGGGTACCAGTCCAGGAAGCAGTTTCAGGCCCTCCCTACCTCACCCCCTACCCCCGCCCCAGAAGCTCTGTCTAGGGAGAAAGCAAACTGACTAATGAGGCTTCATAGTCAGGAGCCAGGAGGCCTAAGGCTGCCAACAGCACGTTTCAATCACCTGACAGGCTGTGCCCTGACCCAGCTCTCCCCCTGCTCTTCTCCCTGCATAATCCTGTACACTGTCCTGGGGGGAGGGCAGTGCCACACCCCTGTTTGAGTCCTGGCTCAAACCCTTCGTGACTTAAACCAAAACCCCCATGTTTCTCCTCCCAGCACCCTCAAAGCACATGACCCAGCCCCATCTTTTGCAGCCTAACCCAGCTCCTTTGATGGGGCAGACGGACAGCAAGAGCCACAACCTCGGGGACGCACCCAGTAGGGTTGCCTGCAGGCCAGGCTCCACCACCAGAGGACACCGGCTCCCGAGGTCACTCTTGGCCTCTAACCTCACCCACCTCTGCCCTCAGTGTCCCGGAGACCCTCCAGGGGGAGGCAGGCGCCCAGAGATGTGCTTCCTGGAGGCATATCTCACCCTTTCCTGCTCAGCCCGCAGCACTGGGGACAGAGCGGGGCCCTAAATCTGGGTGACGAATTACAATAAAGAGCATCACTGGCTGCAGTGGAGAGTGACTAAGCGGTGAGCATGCTGGGTGCGGGCCAGGGTGGGAAGGGGAAAATATTATTGTCACTCTGAGAGCTAATCACAGCCTCACAAGACAAGGGAGCTGGTGGCCACATGAGGGTGACTTAGAGCAAGGAAGCATTGGGCAGGAAGGTGTTACCACTCATCTGACTCTGGAGGTGAGGTGTGCAGGAAGCGGGCGGGGAGAATGGGAGGTGGTGAGCAGAGCCCCACCTCTGGAGTTCTCCCTCTTCCAAACTCATAGCCCGAAGATGCCCTCTGACCCTAGGCCCCACTCCCAGGCCTTGCAGGGCCCGTGGCCTGTGCCAGGGTGTGGATGGGGTGCAGGGACAGCACAGTGGAGGCTGAGCAAGCCATGTTCCAGGAGGGCAGTCCTAGAGAGGAGTGTGGGCGGCTGCATGGAGGAGGAGGAGGGTAGCGCTGAACAGAGACCACACCAGAGCCATGGTTCTCACTCCCATGCGTTATGCTGAGTGGGATTCCTACTCTATCACCCCGAATCTCTGAACAGGCCACAGCTCTGTGGGAGGGGACAGTGAGAGCCAGAGAGGGAGCCCCCAGCGGGTATAAAGTGTGAGGGAAAAGCTGAAGAGGGAAGGCGCTGGGCCGGTGCGGAGCAGCGAGGGTGGGCCCTCAGTCCAGGGGCCTCTCCATTTCTCCCCATTACACAGTAGCTCCTCTCCTGGCCTTTCCTCTTCCTGTCCCTGTTGCTCCCTCTCCTCCAGGCCAGCCTAAGCCTGAGGGCTGCCCGGGGCTACGTGCCTATCCTGCTTTCAGGCCTGGACAGCGCAGAGGAGAGAGGCTTGGCGGGGACAGAAGGACTGGCTTCTCACTTCTTAACTTCCCTGGCATCGCCACGCAGGACCTGCATGCTCCCACAGGCCTGAGGACTCCAGAAGCTGCCTGAGGGGATGCAGGTCCTGGTGTCAGCTGGCTGGCCGGCTGGGGCTTGGGAGTGCAGCAGGCTAGGGCTTGAGCTCTTTCCAAGCTCTTCTGCTGGTTGCCAGCTGGTCTGGGCAGATCATTTAAACTCCTTCTTTTCGTCTAGGAAAAGCGAGATGAAACGGATTTACCCTGCAGGGCTGTGGTGAGGGTCAAGCCCAGAGCCTCAGGCCCCGGGAAGACACTTGGCCCACAGCTGCTTGGGCCAGGCCCTCCCCTGCTCGGAGCCCTCGCCCCTCCACCTGCCCTGCAGTCACAGGCCACCGGGGGTGCTGGGTGCAGCCTTCCCTCCCAGCCACCCACTGCTCCTCCACCTCACTCCCAGCTCAAAACAATGTTCCTTCTAAATGCACCTTCAGCCTGCGGGCTCCCTGCCTTCTCTTCACTCCTCCAGGCCGAGAGTCCAGCTGCCTCCAGGAAGCCGGACCTTGCCCTGTGCCTCCAGGAAGCCCGCTGCCTGCCCCTTTCTCCTCGCCCTGTGTGACCAGCTGGGTGGCTTTTTGAGGACAAGGTCAATCTGTTTCTCGTTGCTACCTCCAAAGCAGGCCCCAGTGTGGCCAGTGCTCGTGCTGAACATGGGGGCATAGGAGGCGTACGGGGAGGTCAGGGCAGTGGGGGGATTGTGGGTGATGAGGGGCTGGAGTGATGAGACCTACTTTCTACTTAAATCAGAGCAGGCTCGGGAACTGTCACGGGGAATGAGAAAACTGTAGCTATCAGTTAACTGGTGAGTGGCTAGGAGGGGCCTGTCCCGGGGCCTCAGCAGTGTCCCTCCCCTGCTCTCCTGGACCCATGAGCTTCAGATTTCTGCTGCCTGAGCTGAGAGGGGCTGGTGGTGAGCGCAGCACCTGGAGGAGGTGGGCGGCCGGGCGAGCAGGAATGTGGCCACACACTAGTGTGTGGGCAGCCGGAGACCTGGCGAGAGGCCCACAGAGACTGCCTCCTGCAGCGGGCGGTGAGGCCAGGTCGGACTCGCTGGGAGGATTGGGAGGAAGAAAACAAGACAAATGTTAATGCCTGTTTGTGCTAGAAAGGAACACCTCCCAGGGCCCACGTTTCTCCTCACCCAAAACCCTAGGCTCCCAGCGCCCTCCTCCCGCCTGGAGACCAGGACCCAAAAGGCCCAGAGGGAACAGTCAAGCCAGGAGGGCACTGGTGGCTACCCAGAAGGCACGATGCTCATGTGTGTGTGTGTGTGTGTGTGTGTGTGTGTGTTGGGGGCGGGAGGGGGGCAGAGGAGACGAGGCTGCAGAGCCTGGCTGAGGGTGAGCTCCTTGGGGGGATGCAGGCAGGACACTGTGGCTCCATGGCCGAGCGCCTGCCCCTCTGCTCCGTGTGGTCTTTCTGAGCACTTCCTATGGATGCCCACTGAAACCTGCATGCAGGCACTGGCTGAAATGCCCCCATCTGACAGGAGGGGACATTGTGGATCAGAAAAATTTGGTGCAAGGCCCACAGCTGGGAGGTGAGCCGGGACTGGGCCAGGCCCTGCCCCTTATTAACTCTCTCCAGGGCAGGCTACACCCTGACCTCTGACCTGGAGAGGCTGACCCCTGACCTCCGGCCAGGCCCCTGTGAAAGCTACTAGCAACATGTGGCTATTTACAGCCTAATTAATGGAAATTAGGTAAAAATAAAAATTCTATTTCACTGGTTGGAAACACTGGCCCTATTCCGAGTGCTGTAGCCACGAAGGCTGGAGCTCCTAACGGAGACTAGGAACCTCGCCACCATCGCAGGTCCCAGCTGAGGCTGGTAGGGGAGGCGCAACCCCCCCCCCCTGCCCTGCAAAGCCAGGGTGCTGAGGGGTGGCTGGTGGGGGGCGGGGGGAAGCCAGGACGTCAGGTCTGGGTGAGGGGAGCAGGGCGAGGCTGAGAGCAGGGGGTGGCCTCCCAGGCACCTCCCCCGATACCCAGGCTCTCGCAACACCGGGAGCAATTAAGTGGCTGGAGCGGGGCCAGCACCCGAGGGCGAGGGCTGCGGGGAGGCACCATCCTCCCCTCCCGGCTCCTAAAGGTCCTGCGGTAGCCCTCCTGCACCTTCCTGTTTGCTCACCATGGAGTGGCTAATGGGCAGCAGGGCGCCACCTGCCCAATTAGCCTTATTTGGCTCTGGCTCACCATGGCATGGTGTCACGGCCGCGGGAGGGGCTGCGAGTGGCCTGTGAGTGACCAGGGCCCAGCCAAGAGGATCCCACCCAGGCCTTCCCCAAGATGAGGCCCTGTACCCAGCACCTCTCATGCTGCCTCAGGGCCCCCGAGAAAGAGGCCTCGAGGGAGAGGCCCTACCGAGCACTCCCCCACCTCAGGTAAAGGCCTCCCCCTCCCAAGGAAGAGGCCAAAGAGTCAGTTTTGAAAGCATATTCCCCTTCCTGACCTAAAAGGCTTGCTCGCTGCTAAACGTGTGGCAGGCCATGACCAAGGGCTCAAGGTGGGGTGCAGACCCTTACATTGGGAGGAAGTGGGGACCCCAGAGCTGAGGTGGAAACCTGGTTAGTCAGGCAATGGGGCCGGGATGGAGCAGGAGCCTGGGCACAGAGGGAAAGCTGAAATGCCCATGGCTATCTGCAAGGTGGGGAGCTGAGGGCTGGTCAGGCACCATGGGAAGGAGAGTAGCCACCCGAGTGGGAAGCCACAGTGGGGAGAGCGCCGGTTCCAGGTTAGGCAACCAGGGCCATGGCACCTGCGCTGCGCATTGGAGGCTGAGTAGGCAGATCGCAGCTGATTGCTTCAGCTCCTTGCCACACCAACGCCCCCTAGGCACTGCCCTGCCTGCCCCTCCCTCCCCACAGTGACTCCTGCCCAGAGAATGTCCAGCCCTGCATAAAGGCCAGGCGTCCACAGCGCCCGCATTCAGAGGCCATGAAGTCCAGCATGGGCTCCTCGTGGGCACCCCGGATGGGGCGTGTGGAAGGGCGAGGGGCGATGGCCCTGCTGCTGGCTGGCCTCCTCCTGCCAGGTAGGAGGCAGGGAGGTCTGGGTGGGAGGGGTGGGAGAGGAGGCTGCAGACACCAGGTGAGGGAAGGCTGGGGGGTATTGCCTGGATCCCAGGGGACACTGTGCCCGGAGGCTGGGGGAGCCTAGCAACAGGACCCTGGGCTCCGCAGTCTGGCGCTGGGGCCTGGGGCTGCTCTTCGCTGCCCTGTCATCCAGGCATGTTACTTAAACTTTCTGAGACTCAGTTTCTGAGACTTTAAAATGTGGCTACCAATAACACCCAGCTTCAGTCTGTTTGGTCTTTGGGAATTCTAGAGGGTTCTATGGAAGCTGTTTGTTGTTTGAGTCTAGAAGGTGAAGACTGGATATGGAATAGGCCACCAACGCCCACAGAGGACGCTAGGCACTCTCAGCCTTCGGGAGGCTGCAGGAGGCTCAGGAGGGGAGGAAACTGGCCCAAAGCACAGTTAGAAAGGAAAGTGGAAGCAACCCCCAGGCTGGCACTCGTGGTGCCTCGCGTGCCTGTGGGAGGGGCAGGGCAGGCTGCATGGCGCAGGGTGCTGCAGGGACAGTTGGGTTTGAGCAGAGGGCACAGAGGATCTCTCCGTGAAGGAATGGCCGGCACAGGTGTGGCAGGTGGGGGACTGAGGGAATGGTGGCAGATCCACAGCACAGGTGACAGGCTGTATGTCTTCAAGCCCCTTTCACAGCCACACCCACACCCACTCTGTTCACAGACACACCCGGAGAGGGTAGGCCGGCCTCTGGCCTCCCAATGTACAGGCTGAAGCCCAGTGCATGTATGTCCTTGACACCGGGACTGGAAGGGGATGCAGGGAGGGTGGGGCAGGTGAGCCCTGAAGGAAAGAGGTTGTGCTGCATCTGGAGGGAGATGAGACAGGAGCAGCCTTGGGAGGCAGGGCTCACGGAGGCTGGGCAGGGAGCACTCCATCCAGTGTCCCTGGGCTGGGCCAGGAGAGCAGGTGGCTCAGGGTGCGGTGTCCTGTAGGGCTGTACCAGCAGGTTCTGAAGCAACAGGGGGCCCCCACCCAGCTTTCCCACATGAGCAGTGCTGAGTTGGGAGCAGAATCCCCACCTTCCCCTAAGTCCCTCTCCGGAGGGAGCGGCTGAGCAGTCAGGGTCCTGGCATTCTCTCTTCTCAGTGTCTCTTTTGTTGTCTGTTCTTCCTCGGTTCTCTATTGCTCTATTGTTTCTTCGGTGTCTTCTCCTCCCAGCTGATCCCTGGGGATCTATGTCCCCTTTGGGCTGTCTCTACCTGCTGTCTCTCTGGGCTGATCCTGCAGGCCATTGGTCCTACTTTGCTCTCCTCGAGTCTTTCTCCTAGTCCCCACTTTGCATCTCCTCTCCTTCTCTGACAGATGTTTGGCCCTGCCCCCTCCCAGAACAACAGACCTGTCCTTATCCTGTCATCTCCCTTTCCTTTAGATTATAGCCTCTTCCTTTCTTTTCTGCCCCAAACTCCCTGGGCCTCTCAAAGGAGAGATCAAAGTGGCAGGTGATGAAGTTGGGTCTGGAAGGTGAGGGAGGAAGCCAAGCCTCTCGGGCCCTTACTAACCATGATTTTCCTCCCCAGGGACCTTGGCTAAGAGCATTGGGACCTTCTCAGACCCCTGTAAGGACCCCACACGTATAACCTCCCCCAATGATCCCTGTCTCATTGGGAAGGGTGGCTTTAGTGGTGGCTCCAGTGTCTCCAGTGGTTCCAGTAACCCCAGTGGCTCCAGTGGCTTCAGTGGTGGTTCCAATAGTGGCTTCAGTGGTGGTTCTAGCGGATCCAGTGGTTCCAGCGGCGGTTCCAGTGGCTCCAGTGGCTCCAGTGGTGGTTCCAGCAGCTCCAGTGGCTCCAGTGGCTCCAGTGGGGCCCAAGGTGGTCCTCCGGGGTCATTGCTATTTCAGCCAGGGACAGGCGATTCCCACAGCAGCTACACCTCTGGGTCTGGCTCCAGTTTGCACGGTGCTTCCAGCTCCTCCCAGTCGGGGTCTGGCCCAGCTGCACCAAGCAGTGGTGGCTCTGCCCACTTCATGATAAGCTCCTCCCAGTCTGGAAGGGGCTCTAGCTCTTCTGTCTCCCAAACTTCCTGGATGTCCAGCAGTGGTGGCCAAAGGGTCAACTCTAACTTACACCCCTGTAGCTCGGACATCCCCGACTCTCCCTGCAGTGGGGGGCCTGTCGTCTCCCACTCTGGCTCCTACATTTCCAGCTCCCACTCTGTGTCTGGGGGCCAACGGCCAGTGGTGGTGGTGGTGGAGCAGCATGGTTCTGGGGGCCCAGGAGTGGCTCCCGGTGCCCCCTGTAGCAATGGCGGCTTTCCAGGCAAGCCCTGCCCACCCATCACCTCTGTAGACAAGTCCTATGGCAGCTATGAGGTGGTTGGCGGCTCCTCAAACAGCTATCTGGCCCCGGGCATGACCTACAGCGAGGGCAAAATCTACCCAGTTGGATACTTCACCAAAGAGAACCCTATCAGAGGCTCTCCAGGGGTGCCCTCCTTTGCAGCGGGGCCCCCCATCTCTGAGGGCAAGTACTTCTCCAGCAACCCCATCATCCCTAGCCACAGCTCCAGTGCCAGCATCTACCCATCAGGAGCCTCCTCAGCCATCGTGTTCCAGCCAGTGGGCTCTGGTGGCGTCCAGCCCTGTGCAGCAGGGTCCTCGGGCTCGAGGGGGCCTTGCTCCCTCTCGGGATCTGGGGTCCACAGTGTTTCTGGTGGCTCGGGGTCACACTCCCACCCCTGCGGCAGTGTCTCCCAGGGGCCCTGCTCCCCACCAGGCACAGGCTCATTCAGCCACAGCTCCGGCTCCCAATCCAGCAGCAAAATCGTTCTCCAGCCCTGTGGCAGCAAGTTCAGCTCTGCTGGCAACCCCTGTGTTCCTGCCTCATCCTCGACTCTGACCGGGGGTCCCAATGGCTCCCCCCAGCCTGACGCCTCAGCTGGTGCCCAGCCCTGCGGTAGCTCCAAGAAGACACCTTGCCGCTCCCTCCGGGACATCCTGGCCCAAGTGGAGCCCCTGGGGCCCCAGCTAGCTAACCCTGAAGCCTCTCTGCCCCAGGGACACTTTCATGCCAATCCATAAGTCACTTGTGTTACATGCATGTGCAGCACGCGAGCGCGCATGCGCGTGCACACACACAAACAAACACACGGAGACGTGAGGGCCCAGGCAAGGAGTCAGCTGTGTTCCCCCTTGCTCCCAGAGCTGCTCTGCATGTGGAAGCCCAGCCCCCTGCAGCACCCACCCTGCCCCACAGCCACTCCCTGAACCTTCCTTCACTTGGCTTTGAGATGCGACAGTCCACTGGCTAACCCTGGCCAGTCCCTGCCCACTCAGATTGCAGACTGCGAAACCCCTGAAATGTGCCAGAGTAACTTCAATGCTAGAACAAGTCATCCTCCTCCCTGTCCATTTGACCAATAAAACACAGTCTAATCCATTATCTGAAAATAATGACCACTGCTGACTGACCTCTTTTGGTCATCTGGTCAACCACCGGGATCTGCCCATGGTTTTCACCCCTCCAGCGCCTCCCACTTTCATATGAAGCTTACCGCAGCCTCTGTGATTGCCACACTCCTGCCTCTCAGCGTCTCCATCACAGTCTCCCTTCCTGGCTGCTACGTCCCTCATGATCAGGTGTATCCCTGCATGAGGGAGGTGCAGGGCATCCTGGGGAACCCCCAAGCCCAGCGGGCTCCCTGCTCTCCAGATCCTGGAAATATGTCTCAATAAATGGCGTAAACTAAAGGCTGGCATTTTGCCTTCGTGGAGTCCTGGGTACTCTTAGGACCAGGGTGGTGGGCTCCTAGGCCCCCAGAGCCCCATTATCCCAGCTGTCCAGCATATCTCTGACCTGAAACTCCTGCTGCAGGGGAGGAACACAGTGAATATCGGTGGCACTGACAGCAGAGGTTGCATCATTGCCTGAAAGGACAAAGCAGAAACGAACTCTCCTCCATCTTGTCCTATAGGGCTGGGCCCCCTGCCTAAACCCCCTCCCTTTTCTGGGAGTGGCCACAGGTGTGCCAGCAATGTCCTAACTTCTCCAATCACCGCCCGAATGGACCAATGAAGCTCCAGGAACACAGCGAGGGTCCTAATAAGGTTAAACCACAGAAAAACCCTGATTCAAGTGACCAATCTCTGTAACCCACGTCACTTCCCTAAGCCCACCCGAAATGACCAACCCCATATAACCCATTGTTCTTCCGGGGCGCTCTCTCTCTCTCTCTCTCTCTCTCTCTCTCTCTCTCTCACATCTCGCTGCTGCGCCAGAAAGAGGCTGGGAGCCAAACCTGGGTTTGAATAAAGACTCTTTGCTTTTACATGGGAAAAAGGCTCCCTGGTGGTTGATTATTGGGGACCCCCAACTCTGGGCATAACAGCCCAGATCCCCCTCCCACATCTCTCCACAACATTTGCTCCATAAAGTCCATTCCCACCTCAGTCTCCACTGAACTGGGTCTTCCCCATTCTGTTTCCCTACCCAAGCTCCTTCTCCATTAGTTTACCTTGTCACCTAGACGCCATGCCCTCAGGGAGCGCAGGCAGGGATTTCCTGGGTTTCTGGGACGTCAGTGGAACCTTGGGAAGGCTGGGACAAAAACACAACAGATTCCTGGCAACTGATCAGGAGAACAGGTGAGGGAGTAAAAGAGAGTGAGGAGGAGAGCATGACAGGCATGCAGCAAGCATAGTCCCTCCCAGGCCTGCACAACAGTGTCCCAGCCAGTGGAGAACAGAGCCTCAGTGTCCCTAGACTCCACATTCCTGCTGCCTCTGCTGTGGGAGATGAGAGAACACAGTACCACAGTGGAGAAGGGAGGTAGAGGTGGAGTGAGGGCTGTGGAATAGAGCGCCATAGAGGAGAAGGAAGGTGGCTTCTGTGGGAGGAGAGAGGAAGTGAAGCCCCGGAAGTTCAAAGTTCTCATATCAAGGAGGCAAGAGGGGCTGTGCCTTTGCTTATAGAAATGGCTCTGCCCCAAAGCACTGGCCATATCTCACAAGCTCTGCTTGGCTGCAAGGAACTCACCCTACCTTAACATGTAACACATCCCCACTGGGAGCCACACGCAAGGGAATGATGCCAACATCGAGAAGGAAGATGGGCTTCTCATTTCAGCACTTAAATCCTCAAACAAATTGTCACTCAGATGTTTTCCACTCTCACATACTCCTTTGTCACATACTTGCCGTGAATGAAATGTGTTACAGGGTAATTTCCACGTGTGTGTGTGTGTGTAGCCTTTATTTCAAATAATTGTTAAAATGCCATCAGATTATTCCCCAAGATAAGAGCAAAGACCACCGCCTGCAGGAGCTTAGGGACAATGTGCAGGGCTTTACAAAACGGGCCGCTTCTGCCGGTGCCAGGCTGCTGACATAGAGGGGATGTGCCTCAGGGCGGCAGGCAGGGGAGCAGGTGCCCGCGGACCATCAGCTGCACCTGCATGGCCTGTGATGCCCCTGACGGAGGCTGTGTGGTGGGCTCAGGTACAGAACAGCTCCACGTGTCCCTTTGGCTGTGCCCCTGGCTGAGGTGCCATGAAGTCCCCTCGCTCACATTGTTGGCCGGCCAAACCCGGCAACACAAAGTCCCATGTGAGGGCCCAGTTCCTCCAGAAATTGTTCCTGTCAGTAGCGACAGTAGCCGCCTGGACGCCAATCCCAGCGTGTGGGAGCCAGGAGCTTCCTGTGCCGAGGCCGGGAGCCCGGGCTAACTCTCACTCAACCAGGCCTCTGATAATGACCAGGGTTATTTCAATTCTCACAATTCTAGGTACTTACTCTTATTATTTCCATTTTACAGGTGAAGAAACTGAGGCTCAGCAAGGTTAGGTAACTTGTCCAAAGCCACAGCCATGAGAGGGCGAGCTTGGCCCTAACCCCAGGTGGAGACAGCCTGGGCGGGGTGGGGAATGGGGGATGGGCGGGGTGGACTGCACAGGCAGAGGAGAGTGAGCCACCTTTCCTCTTCCCTGAGGACTCAGGCAGGATTTGCCTTTGTTTCTCTAGAGCACATGCCTCCCTTGAGTGTTCCTCTTATTGCTCAGTTGGAAGGATATCCCCTGTGCCTCCCACTGTCACCACCAGGAACCTGCTGGGACCTTAGGAGTCAGCCACCTCCTGTAGCCCACCTCCTGGAATATGAGAGTGAGCATGCACTCCTCAGGAGTGGCCGCCACACACAAGGTCTCTAGTCCTGTCCACTGACTGGCGTCCAGGTCCCAGGCAGTGGCAGTGGGGACAGCAGAAGGAGACTGTGGCCAGCTGGACAGGGCCTTTGCATTGTGGATAGCAGTGTGTGGCAGAGGGCAGGGCGAGCCGCAGGGAGAGGGAGGGAAAGGCTCCAGAGTGGTTGGGGCTTGGGTAGCAGGCCTGACAGATCTGACCGGTGAGGCAGTTTTCTTTAGCACCTTTCTTCTGCCCTCTGCCTCCTTTCTTCACATCTTTTCTGGGCTCACTGCTCCCTGGCTGCCAGGACCCCCAGCAATGGTCCCTCTGGCTGGGTTGGACCCGGACCTTCCTGCCCTGACCTACCTCCACCAGAACCTGCTTTTCCCGAACCCCATTGCTTGGGGCTCCCTTTTCTCTCTGCGTCTAAGTGATGGTTCAGAACTGTTAGGGATGCACAGGCAAAGATGAAGCCTGGAAAATAAAACCAGCCCTCTGTGCTAGTGGCTTTTCCCCACTGCCCTCCCTCAGACGCGGGTCTCCTCTCCAACTGGAGCAGAGGGGCCTAAGGCTTCCTGTCTAAGCTTGTCACCTATGCATTTATACACAACTAGAGGCCGGGTGCATGAAACTTGTGCACTGTGTGTGTGTGTGTGTGTGTGTGTGTGTGTGTGTGTCCCTCAACCTGGCCTGCACCCTTTCATAGTCCTGGAGCCCTCAGGGGATGTCTGACTGATGGGGAGTGGGCCTAAGCTGTCAGTTGGACATCCTTAGCACGGCTGCAGAGGCAGGAGAGGCTCTAGTTACTGCCACTGTGCTCGCCAGCCATGTCTGAGCAGTGCTCCCCCTGTTGGAGCACACTGACCACCAGATCAGCTCCTGTGTTGAGTGTCTGCCCTTGGTGGTCAGTGCGCATCATAGTGACTGGTCATTACACTGTTTAATCAATTTGCATATTAGCCTTTTATTATAGAGGATGAACACTTAAACACTAACCACGTACCTAGCTACTACAAGAAAAATGATTAATTCAATAAATTAAATTTATTTGAACATTAAATACTTACTGTTTCACACTGAAACTAATGAAACATTTAATGAAAATCTCAAGTCTGATATGTAAGATTCTCTTAAAGTATTAACCCCCCCCTGAGAAGTGAACAAAGAAGCAAGCTATTGTAATGATTACAACACTGGTCACTTCACTGCCATTAAAATCAGTTACAAGGCAAGAGCCAGGGATCTAAACTTTATTTTTTGCTTGGCTGGTGTGACCCTGTGTTTGAGCATCAACCATAAACTAAGAGGTCGCCAAGGTTGCCTGGGCTGGGTTGCCTGGGCTTGATTATTATCATTATTTTTAAGATGTATTTTTATTGATTTCTGAGAGGAAGCGAGAGGAAGACAGATAGAAACATCAAGGATGAGAGACAATCATTGACTGGCTGCCTCCTGCATGCCCCCTACTGGAGATCAAACCTGTCACCCGGGCTTATGCCCCTGACTGGAATCACCCATGACCCTTTAGTTGCATGCTAACTCAATTTACTGAGCCAAACCAGCTAGGGCATATTTTCCATTTTTATACCATCTCGAGGTTCCAATAATCTTAGGAAGTACGGTCTTGGCTGGAAATGAGCCTGGAGGCACAGTTTATGATTCAAGTCACCTGCATGAGCTGCTCTGCCTCCTGCTTCTCCCCTGCCTTTCCCCCCTCTCTCCTTCTCTCCTCGCCCTCCTTGCCCTTCTTCCCTCTACTCCACATCCATCTCTTTTCTTTTCTCCTCTTCCCCTCTTCTGCCTTTCTCCTCCTACCACTCTCCATTCTCTTCCTCCTCCCCCTCCTTGACCAGTTTTACCCACCCACTCTTTTCTCTCACTATAATATGCAGACTTAATCCATTATCATTGTTAGATCTTCTGTGTTCCTTGTTTGTATGTTTATGAGTGTTTATGAGAGTTCGTAGGGCAATGTAGATAGTTTTCTAGGTCTAGGAGATGAGGAATTGGGTTTACTTCTTAGTGAAGTTTTAATTTATTGCCTTGGTACCTACTGTTAAATCCACCTTCTCTCTCGTTATTGCCCTTGACATCACCCTTTGTCACACATTCTTATTTCTGCTAAATCTCATACTTATAGCAGCTGCTTGGCTTCATCAACCGTGGTCCCCTTTTCTGCTTCCATGCATGAAAACCCCCACCTCTGCTCTATCAGCAGGCACGTCACTTACAGGAGAGCCATTCCCTTGTCATTAACATCGATTTTTAAACTCTGCTCTCTCTTACTACAGCCACCTTTGCCCTGTGAGTATCTCATGACCGGGTGGCGTCTGCAGCCTCAGTTTCTCTGCCCTGTACTCCTCGCTGCCCTGTCTCCTCATGCTGGGCTGTCTCCAGGTGGACAGCAAGCATCCATGGTGGGCTCCTTGGTCCTTGTCAGCACTTCCTTTCCATCTCGAGCACCTTGCTCTCTGGCAACAGCAGATCATTCAAGTCGTGTCTGAGGTCCCCTTAGCCTTTTGTTTTATGGATAGTGTTTGGAGCCTGGGCAGGGCTGGGCCACGTGAGAGCTGAGGCCTCCCTGGTGGGCCGCTTTTATGATACATTTATACCGAGGCCCCTAATTTAATGTGATATGTTCACTGCTGGCACATTTAAAAAAATTTTTTTTTATTATTTTTTAAAATATATTTTATTGTTTTTTTACAGAGAGGAAAGGAGAGGGATAGAGAGTTAGAAACATTGATGAGAGACATCTATCAGCTGCCTCCTGTACGCCCCCCACTGGGGACGTGCCTGCAACCAAGGTACATGCCCTTGACCGGAATCGAACCTGGGACCTTTCAGTCAGCAGACCAATGCTCTATCCACTGAGCCAAACCAGTCTTGGTGACTGCTGGCACTTTTATTAGCACAGGTGTGTCATTAACCTTGAAGGCTTTCACACCATCACAGGCTGATATGAAGGCATGGCTGGGCAGGCTCTGCGAGAGAGAAGGGAGCATGCGTGGGCAACTCTCTGGTGAGGTGTGGGCAGGATGGGCCCTGGATCGGGACAGAAGGAAGTGCTCAGTGATGTTTCCACCTGCACTATTACCTAGCCAGGGCCTGCTCCAGCTCCCCTCACTTGGGGGTAACACCATGTTCAACCCTGAGTTGAATTGTGTCCCCCCAAAAGAGACATTGAAGCCCTAATCCTGAGTGCCCCAGAGAGTGGCCTTATTTGGAGATGGGTTCTTTATAGAGGTGATCCGGTTAACCTGGGGTGCTTATGGGGGGCTCTGGTCCTGTAGGACCGGTGTCCTTATGACGAGGGGAAAAGGATAGGACACATAGAGAGAAGAGACGGAAGACATAGGCAAACCTCATCAACAAGCCGAAGGGTGCAGGGGGCCTTCCGCTGGAAGGCATGGGGGGCGTGGGACAGATTTTCGCTCAGGCTCCTCAGCCAGCACCAGCCTGGCCCACCTTGAACTCAGACTTCTAGTTCCAGGTGGGAGATACACTTTCCAGCTGTGTAGCTCCGTTTGCGGTGGCAGCCAGAGCAAGCTAATATAACCCTCGCATCCATGCCTTTTGTCGCCTCTCCACCTTCTCTCCAATGTCCCTGGAGTTGCCACTAATCGTCTGCCACTAAGTGCAGCAGACTCTGGGGCACTTTCATGAGAGTGGGTTACATTATTCACTCATTTAGCTGTTAAGATTTGCAGACCTACTGTGTGGCTGCAGCAGGAACAGAGCTCCCGTGGCCTCTCCTCCTGCCTTCCAGAGCTCAGGCTGATGGCAGAGAAAGACACAGTCACATGTTCATGCAAAGAAGGCTGAGTTTAACAAGGCTGTGTGCGGGAGAGGAGGGCAGCCCCTAGTGAGAGTCCCGTGAAGGGCGGGAAAGGCACAGCGTGTCAGGCCTGAGGGCCACAGAGAGGGGCGGAGGGGACGTGCTGAGCAGGTGTAGCGGGACTGTGTAGGCTGTCTAAGATGTTGGGTTTTATTCATATGGGGAGAGTCATAGAAATTCAAAATTTGATAGGGTAACATATCTATTAAAATAATTTCTCTGGGTGCAGAAGGAATTGAAGGGAAGTGAGTGTGGATGAACTAAGAGGTAGAATTTTAAAAATATGTTTTTATTGATTTCAGAGAGAGGAAGGGAGAGGGACAGAGAGATAGAAATATCAATGATGAGAGAGAATCATTGATTGGCTGCCTACTGGGCATGTGCCCTGCCAAGGATCCATGAACCAGGAACCATGACTTCCTGTTTCATAGATTGACGCTCACCACTGAGCCACACAAGCTGGCCAAGAGGTAGAATCTGATGAGCTTAGCACTTCAATAATGTGGGAAATGGGTGCAGAGATGGGCGCAGTGTACGGGCAGCCAGGGAGGCGTTTGGAGTCTGTGGGGGCTGGCTCCAGCCCGGCCAGAGAGAAAATGACTCCTCTGGCCCCTGCTGCACCGGGAGGAGCTTCTGTTTAATGATGACATCTGCTTCCTGTTTATGGCCTTCCTCACATGATCCTCATGGGCTACTGGCTCTGTGGGTGCAGCAATCTCCTAATTGGCCTCACACCATAGGCCCTGTCTCTCCTAACGCTCAAGCTGGGGGAGGGCAGTTTCAGATTCACAAGATGAAAAGAATGGTGAGGATGATGGGATGGCTGCAGGATACCGTGAATGGATCGGATATTACTAAGCTGTAACTTAAAAATGGTTACGGTGGTAAATTTTATGTCGTGTGCATGTTAATTAAAACCTCAGCTCCCATCAGATCATTCCCTTGCTCACTTATCAGCTAGTAGAAGAGCCTGGAATTGGCACGGAAAGTCATTCACATGTGGCCAAGCACCGCCCCCCCTCCCCCCAATTTTTGGTTTCATCTGCTCCTCCCCTTACCCTGAGTCCTGCTTGGTAGAATTCAGAGAATGTTTGCAGAACCAATGAATGAATGTAGGGGTGCACCAGGGCCTCCACCCATCCACCTACCGTGCCCAGCCCTTAAACCCTTGAGCCCTTGGCCACACTACAGCCTTTCCCTGTTGCCTACCCACCTCCTCTTTCTCTATTATTTGTTTTGTCCAACCATGAAGATTCCAGTTCCAGAAGATGCTGACAAACCTGGGGAACCCTGGGAGGTGGAGAATAGGAGGAGGAAGAAATGGAAATATGTTTGGTTTAGGGGAAAGACTAAAGAAACTGATAAATCATTTATTCTAATATGTTATTTATTTATTTATTTAGAGAGAGAGAAGAAGGGAGAGGAATAGAGAGACAGAAACATCAATGAGAGAGACATATTATCGATCAGCTGCATGCCCGCTACTGGGGGTCGAGCCCACAATCCAGGAATTGAACTTTGATCTCTTGGTTCCTCCATCGACACTCAACCACTGAGTCACACTGTTTGGGCCTGATTAATCTTTGATGTTAAATAAAAATACAATTTTATTTTTTTAAAAATATTTTTATTGATTTCAGAGAGGAAGGGAGAGGGAGAGAGAGATAGAAACATCAATGATGAGAGAGAACCACTGATTGGATGCCTCTGTACACCCCACTCGGGTTTAAGCCCACAACCTGGGTATGTGTCCTGACTAGGAAGTGAACTATGACCTACTCAATCACTGAGCCATGCTGGTAGGGCTAAAAATATAACTTTAAACAGCTTTGCTAAAAATTTAAGAATAACCACAAATAAAGACACCCAGAAAGGTTGAAATAGCACAGCCAGAAAGGTTAAAATAGCACAGATGCACAGCTCTATCTCTGTATTCATGGAGAAAGTCACATTAGTGGTTATGCTCTGGTGCTGAGAGCTTTTCACTTTTTACTTTGTAACCGTAGATACTGTTTGAATTTTTCCGAAGAGCATGTATATACACAGAACTAGGTTTACACTGAAAACAAAGAAACAGCCCATCAGCCCACAAGGACTCTGCTCCAGGTCCTCCCTGACCCCTCACTGAACTCTGCGCTGCCTCTCATGACGGGAGTAATTATAGTTGCAACTACTGCAAGGAAGGGGCCAGACACTGGCCAAGCTTTGGTTTCCTGGAACTCAGACAGTTGGTGTCTGCAGGTGATAGGGTTGTTGAGATGACAATCAGGTAATTGCACGTTAGGTGCTCAGCACAGTGTCTGGCATAATACCCTGTTTCCTAGAAAATAAGACAGTGTCTTATATTAATTTTTGCTCCCAAAGATGCACTAGGTCTTATTTTCAGAGGATGTCTTATTTTTCCATGAAGAAGAATACTATACATATTTATTGTTGAACAAAAAAAAAAAAGGAAATTTATTACCAGTATACTATATGGTAGTAGTTGTCATCACAAACCAGCTCACTTATATTACAGCTAGAGGCAAAACTGGAAATAGATCTTATTATCCGGGGATGTCTTACTTTTGGGGAAGCAGGGTAGCACAATGAACGTTTGCTGGTGTTACTATTACTTCAGTTTAACCCCAAACCACCCCTCAAGATAGGCATTATCAACATTATAGTTAACAAAAATAATGCTCAGAGAGGTTTAGTAACTTGTCTAAAGCCACACAGCTGGAAAAGGGCTTCCTAGGAAGTTAGGCGGAAGTGGTGAATTTGCACACTATGAATGAGAGGGAAAGAATTAAGATGATGCTAGGAAATTCAGGAGTAATTAAGTCCAATCAGAGGGTAACCCTGGACGTGTGCCTGGATGGACGGGCAATCAAGAAAGGAAAAATGAATAAATGGTACTGGATCCTGTCTGAAAGAAAACGGTGACTGCACAAGGGAGCGGCTTTTTGGGATCTAGGAAAGGGGGGCCCTGGGGACCAGAATTGTGAGCTATTCAGTCATTGTTCCCTGTGGGGATCCTGGCCCGTCTGGCCTCAGAAAGGACTCCAAAGCCAGGGAGCTACTGACACACTCTTGGTTTTATTGGATTTTTCTAATTCTTCACCTCATCATAATTTTTAATTGCGTTTAAGCTATTTTTTGTTTAAAACAAGGCTGGTATAAATGAATACGTGTTATTCCAGCACTGGGTTTTACTGTGACCTGCATGAAACGTTCCACAAATACTCACCTCTCCTGTCTTTGATTTTTTGATTGGCGCTGGTCTCTCCTCCAGGTCTCCCGCTGCTGGGAGGCGGCGCCCCGTATGGGGGCAAGAGCTGTCCACCTGGAGCGCTAAATTGCCCCCAAAGCAGAGACCCAGCAGTAAGGCGTGTGCCCGGCTCCTCTCCGGGAGGGTGCTGGAGAGCCCAGAGGGAGCCTCCTCGCTGCCTCCGGAGCGAGCTGACGTGAATGCTTCCAGGGGCCAGAGAGGAAGGAGGGGCGCCGAGAAGAGCCCACGCTGGGCGCTTTACTGCAGGGACACCTTTCGGGGGGCAGGGGTACGGAGGGTAAGGGGGACGGGCTAGAGGGGCCGCTCAGTTTATTCCTAATGGAAGCAGCAGCGCCTTCCTCCTTGTGCGGATTACAAGAGACGATTCATGGGAACCACGCAGCACAGCAGCTGCTGCAGCGGCCGCCTCCATTCCTGAGCGGCTATTGCATTCATCACCCAGTTCTGTGAGGAAGGGGGCCCGCCCCGCTCGCAGGCCTCCGCGCGGGGAGGACGAGCAGGGTCTCGGGCAGGAGCGCTCCCCCATGCTCCGGGAACCGGAGGAGGCCCAGCGGGGCGGGCCAGGGCCCCACAGCCGCGGGGCTCGGCTCCGCCGCCTGCCTCTGCCCCTTGCCCCGTCCAGCTCCGGGCCTCTTTCAGCTTCCTTCCGCGGCCTCCGCGGCGCGGGGCAGGGGTGCTTGGGCCGGCTCTCCGCCGCCCGGCTCCTCCCGGGGAGTGAGGACACGCGAGGCCGCGGCCAGCTCGGGTCCTCGCCGACGCGCCCCTTCCCCACGCGGCCTCTGGCGGGACCCTGCCGGGTGCCCGTGGGTGCGCTGGCGGCGCCCGCGCGCGGGGGCGGGGCGGGAGGGCCCGCAGCGCAGAGGTGGGTAATGAATTAGCACCGGAACTGGGTGAGCCGACCCGAACAGCAGCGTCTGCGGCCTCCCCCACGGGTGTGTGGGGGTCTCCAGGCCGAGGTCCAGCGGCGTGTGTCCCCCCCGGCCGACCGGGAGAGAGGAGGGTGTGGGGGGAGGGACTTGCCTCCCTGGCGATGGCGGCCCGGCTTCTCCCTTTTGTAGGTGTTTCACTTGGCTCCTCTCTACCTGCCCCGCATGGTTCTTTTCTCCTGGTGTCATCCCCCCTCCCGCTCCCTTTTCTTTCTTCCACGTTCATCCCCAACACCGGTGCTTCAGCTCCGGGAGCCTTTTCAGAGGCAGCTCCTGCAGGGGAGAGGGGCCCAGGCCGCGCCCGCGGGGAGGGGTGCCCAGGGCCCAGGCAACACTATGGGGAAAGGGGCCCAGGGCGCTGAAAATACTCTCAGGGCCTAGAATATACTGATGTTTCCTCTAATAATGTTTCCATCACCTGCATCTGATTGCATCTGGAGAGCCATTTAGATGAGAAACTTCTCTCGTTTAAAATTGGTCCATACAACTCCTCCAGGAACCACAGCACTGGCCCCTGGCCGCTCCTTTCGAGGACGAGACGGTGGTCAGGCCCTGCAAGCTCCACTCAGTGATCTGTGGGAATCTTCCCGTGTTTCCCATTTTCTAAGCAATTCTCAGCTCTTCACAGCAAACCAGCCCAGAAAACCACAGACACTTGCACCACAGAAATGGGCTGGAATAGGTTCAAAGCACTTGCTCCTTGGGGACAGCCCTTCGAAACAATGAACCTATGATAGATGGAAAGAGATTTCAAGAACTAAATCCACCTACTGCTGCTCAGTGCACCAGAGCCAGAGGCACCCAGATTTTGGTACTGGACTGTGTATAGTACACAAGAGGTTACCATTGGGGTGAACTGGGTGAAGGCTGCAGGTGACCTCTTTGTACTGGTTTCACCATTTTTGGTGGGTCTATAATTATTTCAAAACCAATAAAGAGGAAGGATTAAAAATGGTAGCAGAGTAAGTGGATGCTACATGGATATGCTCCTAGGACCAAACTGAATTACAACTGAAATGTAGAAAAACTTCCTAAATAATCAACTGAAGACTCTCTGGAGAGAACCCTGATAACCAAGGATGGAAAGTGAAGACCACATAGAGGCTGGTAGGAGGGCCAGAGGTGCAAAAGGAAGTTCTGGAGAGATATCTCAGCTGTGTGTGTATGTGTGTGTGTGTGTGTGTGTGTGTGGGGTGGTGGTGCCACTGAGAACTCTGGGGTATAATCCCTAAGCTAAACCCCCCAGCAGAGAGCACCAGAACTGAGAAGGGTACCCATATAATATCTGACTGTGAAAAACAGCGGGTTTGCTGTCTGCCAGGGATAGATTGTTGGAAATTGAGACACCCTCTTAAAGGGCTAATGCACAAATTCCCCATGGAGCCACTCACCTTTTGTTCTGGCAGAGGGAGGGCAGAGTAGATTGGAGCTGTGTGAGTAGGAGCTAGGATCAGGGGATCTGGGGTTAGAGTTCAGCAGGCAGACACCCCAGTTTCTAGAGCTGAGTCATTCCCTCACACAGCTGAGGTGATCTTTCTCTTGTAGACAATTGCTATACAGGTGGCCTTGCCTGGGGGTAAGATAGTTGACCTACCCTTTTGGAAAACACCTTGTCCCACTGTGTGGAGTTTCTGAGGCCCATTAAGATACTACGAATAACAATTAGCCTTCAGACAGAAGCAGTTGCACCACCCCTGTTAAAAAAACAAAACAAAACAAAACTCGCACCACACCTGTGGACGATTGTTTGAGGACAATTTAAGATGGAATCCTATCAGTCTGAATGCATAGGTGGTCTCTGGAGGCTTTGAGTCTTTGCCTGATCCAATCAATCAGAAATAGCATTTGACACTGTCCTGCACTAGAGATTTAGAGATGTAGCAGATCTACCTAATATATAGTCACAAACCCAAACAGGTACCAAAATGAGGACACAAAGAAACAACCTCCAAATGAAAGAACAAGAGAATCCTCCAGAAGAAGAGATAAATGAAATGGAGATAAGAAATTTATCTAATATAGAGTTCAGAATTATGATGGTAAAGATGCTCAACAGCATGAGAAAAGATATAGTAACTATGAAAACAAAGAATTACATAGCACAAATAAAGAACACTTAGGAAGGAATATACAGCAGATTAGGGGAGCTGATGATTATATCAGAGAATCAGAAGATAGGGTAGCAAAAAATTACTCAGAAAACCAAAAAAAAAAAAAAAAGAGGACAGCTTAAAGGAACTATGGGACAACATGAAACATAACAATATTTGAATAGTAGGTGTGCCACAGGAGGCAGAAAGGGAGAAAGGGAGAAAGAATGTGAAGAGATAATGGCAGAAAAAACTCCCCTAACCTGATGAAGGAAAAAGTCACACAAGTTCAGGAGGCACAGAGAACCTGAAGCAAGAAGAACCCAAATAGATCAACACCTAGACACTTCATAATTAAAATGCAAAAAATTAAAAACATAGAGAAAATCTAAAAGGCAGGAGAGAAAAGCAAACTGTTACCTACAAAGGAGCTCCCAGAAGGCTGATACCTGATTTCTCATCAGATACTCTACATGCCAGTAATGCATGGCATGAAGTACTCAAGGCAATGGAAAGCAAGGATCTGAAAACAAGATTATTATATCCAGCAAAGCTGTCATTCAAAATGGAAGCTGAAATAAAGAGTTTCCTGGACAAAAGAAGGCTAAAGGAGTTCTTCACCACAAAGCCAGCATTACAAGAAATGCTAAATGGACTGCTGTAATGAGAAAAAGAAATAGAAAAAGCTAGGCATACAGAATTAAAATGGCAATAAATAAGTATCTATCAATAATAACCCTAAATTTAAATGGATTAAATGCTTACTCAAAAGACATAGCTGAATGGATACTAAAACATGACCCAACTATATGCTGTCTACAAGAGATCTACTGCAGAACAAAAGACACACACGATGAGAGTGAAGGGATGGGAAAAGATTTTCCATGGAAAAGAAAAGCTGGAGTAGCAATACTCAGTCTGACAAAATAGACTTCAAAATGAAGGTCATCATAAGAGACAATAGAGGTCATTACATATTATTAAAGGAGTCAATCCAACAAGAGGATATAACCCTTGGTAAACATATTTGCACCAATATAGGAGCACTTAAATATATAAAAAAAATTCTAGAGGACTCTAAGGAAGAGATTGACAACAATACAGAGTAGGATACTTTAACACTCCACTGACTTAACTAGATAAATTTTCCAGACAAAAAATTAACAAGGCAACAGTGGCTCTAAAGGACAGATGAAATCAGATAGATTTAATTGACATTTACTGTATAGAACATTTCACCCCAAAGCAGCAGAATATATTCTTCTTAACGGCACATGGAACATTCACAAAGCTAGATCACATGTTAGGACACAAAACAAGTCTCTACAAGTTCAAAAAGATTGAAATCATATAAAGCATCTTCTGAGATCACAGTGGAATGAAATTAGAAATCAACTGCAGTAAAAACACCCCAAAACTTTTAAATATATGGAGGCTAAATAGCACATTATTAAAAAATGAATGAGTTATCAATGAGATGAAGAAAAAAATAAAAACTTCCTGGAAACAAATGAAAATGAACACACAACAATCCCTAATCTCTGGGACACAGCAAAAGCAGTTCTGAGAGGGAAGTTCATAGCACTACAGGCCCACCTCAACAAACAAGAAAAATTTATGCTGAAACCGGTTTGACTCAGTGGATAGAGCATTGGCCTGTGGACTGAAGGGTGTCAGGTTTGATTCCGGTCAAGGGCATGTATTCTGGTTGCAGGCAAATCTCCAGTAGGGGGCATGCAGTAGGCGGCGATGGATGTCTCTCTTTCTCTCATTGATGTTTCTAACTCTATCCCTCTTCCTTCCTCTCTGTAAAAAATCAATAAAATATATTAAAAAAAGAGAAAAATTTACAATAAACGAGTTAACCCTACAATGTAAAGAACTAGAAAGAGAACAATAAGAAAAGCCTAGAGTAAGTAGAAAGAAGGAAATAATAAAGATTAGAGCAGAAATAAATTACATAGAGACCAAAAAGCAATACAGAAAAATCAATGAAACCAAGAGCTGGAAAGGATAAGCAAGATTGATATTAGCCAGACTCACCACAAAACAAAGAGAGAGGATCCAAATAAATAAATCAGAAATAGAAGCAGAGAAGTGACCACTGATACCACAGAAGTACAAAGATTGTAAGAAAATACTATGAATAACTATATGCCAATAAACTGGACAATGTGAATGTAATGGGCAAATTCCTACAAAAATGCAATCTCCCAAAACTAAATCAGGAAGAATCAAAAAACCTGAATAGGCCAGTAATCTGAGGAAATAGAAGCAGTAATCAAAAAACTCCCAGCAAACAAAAGCCCAGGTCCAGATGGCTTCACAGGGGAGTTTTACCAAACACTCAAAGAAGAACTAATCCTTGTCCTCCTCAAACTATTTCAGAAAATCCAAGAAGGAGGAATACTTCCAAGTTCTTTTTATGAGGCCAACATTATCCTCATTCTAAAACCAGTAAAGACACTACCAAGAAAGAGAATTACAGGCCAATGTTCCTGATGAACATAGATGCTAAAATCCTCAACAAAATATTAGCAAATTGGATCCCAGCAATATATTAAAAAAATCATACACCATGACCAAGTGGGATTTATTCCAGGGATGCAAGGCTGGTACAATATTTGCAAATCAATAATTGTGATAAATGACATAAACAAATGGAAAGACAAAGCCACATGATCATATCAATAGATGCAGAAAAAAGCATTGGATAAAATCCAACATCCATTTTTGATAAAAACTCTCAGCAAAGTGGGAATAGAGGGAGCATATCTTACATGGTAAAGACCATAAATGACACCTATAGTGAATATCATACTCAATGGGCAGAAACTAAAACCATTTCCCCTAAGAACAGGAGCAAGACAGGGATGTCCACTGTCACCACTCTTATTCAACTCTAGAGGCCTGGTGTACAATATTTGTGCATGGGTGGGGTACCTAGTTTTGGCTGGCAACCAGGGCCCAGCTGATAGGGGCCCAAAGGCCCTGGTGGGCTCAGGAGAGGAGGCCATGGTTGCTGGGTCAGGTGCAGAAGGAATGGATACCTGACACTGATGCTACCACCACACAGTTCCCCACTTCCCCCTCTCCTCTTTCTCTCACCACTGCACTGCCACCACAGCAGGTGGGCAGCATGTCAATCAGGGCCTGCCGGCCAGGGGGAGGGACAGGGCACAGGAGGTTGGCCACCAGCCCTGAGGAGAGAGCCAGCCCTCGGTCCCCCTGAGGAAGGGGTCATGTCCTCTGCCACCCATTCCTGGTTCCCAGTTCCAGCCTGGGCCAGCTCCAATTGGGTGATCGGCCTGGAGAGAGACTGCAGGAAGTTGGACACCCAGAGGAGGTTGGCTGTGGGAGTGCACTGACCACCAGGGGGCAGCTCCTGCATTGAGTGTCTGCCTCTTGGTGGTCAGTGTGTGTCATAGTGACTAGTCAGTCTGGTCATTCTGGTCATAATGGTCACTTAGGCTTTTATATATATATAGATAGATAGTACTGTAAGTCCTAGCCACAACAATCAGACAAGAAGAAGAAATGAAAGGCAATCAACATGGAAAGGAGGAAGTAAAACTGTCATTATTTGCAGATGACATGATATTATATATAGAAAACCCTAAAGACTCTACCAAATGAATTTGGCAAAGTTGCAGGATACAAAATCAACACCCAAAAATTGATGGCTTTTATACACCAATAATGAATTCTCAGAAAGAGAAACTAAACAATCTCACTTGCCATTGCAACAACAACAACAAAAATGAAGATAATTAGGAATAAACTTAACCAAGGAGGTAAAAGATGTGTACTTGGAAAACTATAGGACTTTGAGAAAAGAGCTAGAGAAAGATTAAAACAAGTGGAAGAATAGTCCATGTTCCTAGATGGGTAGAATTACCATCATTAAAATGTCCATGCCACCCTCTGTTTCTATGTATTAGAAGGAGCTGGATCCTGTGTTAGCAGTCCACATGGCCATCTGCCTCATAGCTGCTTAGATCACATTGCCTCTCTACATTGTGCTACTTTTGGTTTCCCTTCCTGGAGTCCCTTTTGAAGAGTCGAGGCTCAAAGCTCTGCCCACTCTTCATCTGGGCTTGCTGTAGCGAACAAGCACGGGCATGGTGAGTGGTGTTCCAGGCCCCTCACTGAAGACACCTGTGAGAGCTGCTACAGGAGAGGTCAGTTAACTTTTCTTGCTCACATGAGTAACAGTGCTATAGCCTGCCTGTGGTTCTCTTTTTGCTCTGGTTGCCAAAAAGCTCAAAGCACAACTTTCTCAAGTACTTCATGTTATCATCTCTAAGCTTTGGAATATTTATCTTTTGCCTTGGTTTGCACTTAAAAATGTTCCCTGTATACTTATTCCACTATATGTGCATATCATTCCAAATGCTGTGTGGAAAGAGACAGAATAGAAATAAATGCACAAAGTCGCCTTATCAATAGTCTCTCAGGGGGTCAGATAGCTACATGTACACGGCACACAGTGTCCCTTCCACACAGCCCTGCACCCTCCTTTCACTGCTGAGTGCCCAGGGCCAGCACTGAATCACTGTAGCTGGTCCGAACCAACCAGGACCCCACTGTGGCCACACTGGAAGCTGAGCTCTTTTCGGTTAGGTGCTGACATTAAGAAACAGGAATGTAAAGAGACAGCTGGCGGGAGAAAGAGACTTCGGAAAGCAGTGTCGTGTAATGGATCAGTGTGGGTTTGGGGATCAAACAAGCCTAGGTTGAAATACTGTAATTTATTAAATGTATAAATATGAACAAATTAATTGGCCACCCTGTACCCCATTTCCTCAAAGGGGAATCACAGTCCTGTCTTGAGGGAATTGTGAGGATTCCATGTACCTTTCTCTCACTGGCTATGAATGGTAGTGACGCTGGTGGTGATGCTGGAGCTGATGATTAGGCCTGAGACTGAAAGGAAAGTGAAGTAGTCAAAAAGCAGAGGAAGAAGTATTAGTAAGTCATAAGGGACCTGTGGGAGAATGTGGCCAGGTGACTCTGATGGGCAACATACAGAGACTAAAGCAGGATTAATTAGAGGAGAGCAGGGAGAAAAAATTCAGACAGCAGGCTCAGTGAGTGTGGTTGGTCTTCGCTTGAGTAAGCCTGGGTTGGCTGATTGAACAAGTGGTTGGATCACCTTCAGAACTTACAGATCCTTCTGGGAACTGTGAATTCAGCCATATAGCACCAGGGAGGCTGCCTCTGGAAGTGTCTGCCCGTGACCTCCAATTGCATCACCCCTTCGGTAGGCCATGTTTGCATCATGTATCTCATTAGAGATTGACTCTCAGGCCACAAAACCTCCTGGCCTGGGTTGTGGTATTTCCTGGTCTCCAGGATCAGAATGTCTTTCCTCTCTGAGCAGCCAGACACCCAGGATCCCTGTGTTCTGTCTTTGTCCTCAGCTTGCCCTACCACTGGAGTCTTAAGGCAGTGACTAGAAAGCCTTGTGCCGAGAGGAACAGAACATCTGGATTTTGGTGAGAGCTTGGTGTAAATGGCCTTTAAAGTCTGGGGAGTCCAAGTGCCTGAGCTACCACAGAAGGAAGCTCACTAAAAAAGACGCAGAGGGGAGGCTGCTTGGAGGAGAGGGAGAGCGTGGTGGGCGGCAGCGGCCTTAGAGCAGGGGACCAGAGCAGGGTGCTTGCCCCATAATGGTGAGCAGCATGCACAGGGAAGTTGCTCAGGGTGATGGCTGTGGCTGGGGAAGGGGAAGTGGGGGTGGGGGGGAGCAGGCGGGTCAGGGTGTCTTCTAGTGTGTCCTAGTGTGGCTGTGGCTGAGGATGGGTATGTGGCCATCCACTGAGTGGTGGTGCTGTGAACATGAGTGAACAACCACTGGAGTCCAGAACAAATTAAAATTTAGGGAGCATTTATTAGCTGCTGGCTACTGCTCTGCCTTTCTCCGTGCAGGGAGTCAGAGAACAGCCCGATGCTTTGTGCTGGACAGTTCTTAAGCACATTCACCACATCTTGTTTTTGCAGAGCAATCAATTTAAGATAAAGCAGTTTTTCTTAAGTAATGTCAGGGTCATATTATTGATGATGATGTTATTTACAGGGTCATCCTGTTCTTCAGAAAGCTGACAGTGTTCTATTTTGCAAGGCTATTTTGTGAGGTGCAGCTGGGATTCAAGGCTAGGTCGACTAAGAGAAATCATGCTCAAAAATTCCCACTCTCTAACATTCCCCACTGGTTTTATAGGAGAATCAAATCATTGTTTCTTCACCATCAGTGCAAACGTGACGATAGTGAGTGCGCAGGACCATCAGCTTTACTGCCTGTGCTAGTCTATGT
>PVJN01007449.1:6500-69780 GCA_004026805.1 Lasiurus borealis | reverse complement strand
GGTAAAAGACCTATATGCAGAAAACTACAGGACACTGAAAAAAGAGATAGAGGAAGATGTTAACAGATGGAAGAGCATACCATGCTCATGGATTGGGAGAATCAACATCATTAAAATCTACATACTACCCAAAGCAATCTACAGATTCAATGCACTACCCATTAAAATACCAACGACATATTTCACAGACCTAGAAAAACTCTTCATAGATTCATCTTGGACAAAAAAAGACCACGAATAGCTACAGCAATTCCAAGAAAGAAAAATAAAGTAGGTGGGATCTCAATACCACATTTCAAGCTATACTACAAAGCAACTGTTCTCAAAACAGCCTCGTACTGGCACAAGAACAGACATATAGACCAATGGAATAGAATAGAGAACCCAGATATCCACCCAAACCACTATGCTCAACTAATATTTGACAAAGGAGGCATGAACACTCAATGGAGCCAAGATACCCTCTTCAATAAATGGTGTTGGGAAAATTGGACAGATACATGCAAAAAAATGAAACTGGACCACCAACTTACACCAAATACAAAAATAAACTCCAAATGGATACAGGACTTAAACATTAGAAGGGAAACCATAAAAATGCTAGAGGAATCCACAGGCAACACAATCTCAGATATATGCCGAAAGAACTTCTTCACTGATACTGCTCCAAAGGCAATGGAAGCTAAAGAAAAAATGAACAAATGGGATTACATCAAAATAAAAAGCTTTTGCACAGCAAAAGAAACCATCAACAAAACAACAAGAAAGTTCACTGTATGGGAGAACATATTTGCAATTGCTATCACTGATAAAGGTTTAATCTCCAAAATCTACAGCCAACTTATACAACTTAATAAAAGGAAGATGAATGATCCAATAAAAAAATGGGCAACAGACCTAAATAGAACCTTTTCGAAAGATGACAGAAGAAAGGCCAAGAGACACATGAAAACATGTTCAAAGTTATTAATCATCCGAGAGATGCAAATCAAAACGACAATGCGATACCATCTTACACCAGTCAGAATGGCAATCATCAACAAATCAACAAACGACAAGTGTTGGTAAGGATGCGGAGAAAAAGGAACCCTTGTGCACTGTTGGTGGGAATGCAGACTGGTGCAGCCACTGTGGAGAACAGTATGGAGTTTCCTCAAAAAATTAAAAATGGATCTTCCATTTGACCCTGTAATCCCACTTAGGAATTTATCCTAAGAAATCACAAACACCAATCAGAAAGGATTTATGCACCCCTATGTTCATAGCAGCACAATTTACAATAGCTACAATTTGGAAACAGCCTAAGTGCCTGTCCGCAGATGAGTGGATCAGAAAACTGTGGTACATCTACACAATGGAATTCTATACTGCCATTAAAAAGAAGGAATTCTTACCATTTGCAGCAACCTGGATGGAACTGGAGAGCCTTATGCTTAGTGAAATAAGCCAGTCAGTGAGGGAGAAGCATCACATGATCTCACTCATTGGTGGTTAATAAAGAACATTATAAACTGATGAACAAAAAGACAGATACAGAGGCAGTATATCTTCAAACAGACTGTGAAATTACAGCAGGAAGATTAAAGTTAGGTTCGGTAGATAGGAGATCAATCAAAGGACTTGTATGCATGCATATAAGCATATCCAATGCACATAGACCTGGGGGGTTGGGGTATGCCTGGGAGGGAGGGGGTGCAATGGGGAGACATGTATAAAAATTAATAAAAAAATAATGAATAAGTTAAAAAATAAATAAATTTGAAGGAAAGAAAATAAAAAAAACAACACCTAAACCTTACCTTAAAAAAATAAATAAATAGATAAAAATATTCTGTTGATCTTGGTCTCCTATTGCATTGACAATTATGCCAAGCTCAGTTCATAATTGTGAAATAGCTTACACTATTGACCTTTTTCTCTTCTTTTTCATGCCACCATACCCTCATCATTTACAAATTTTGCATATATTGAGTATTAAGTGGTAGGAATTCAGAGATTAACAAGACATAAGTCATAAGTCATAATAAGTTTACAATCAAGCAATAATTGTATCTGACAGCTTAAACCACTTACCATAAAACACTGTTTTACTCTAAGTTAGTGTTCTATGCTTAACATTTTTTCCATTTCCTCTCTCTTCCCCAACCACATTGAACATGTCCATTAGCTGGCACATTTGTCAAAAATTTTGATGGGAACTGACATACAACTCATGGTAATGATTAATAATAGATGTATTAGTTTAATAAAGGCTAAGGGTCTCTTTTAAAAAGACTATAAATACAGTAATCTCTCCCCTATCCTTTGGGGTTACATTCCAAGACCCCCTGTGGATGCCTGAAACTGTGGACAGTAAAAAAACTCTATAGAGTAGGTCTTTGACTAATGTCATTTTGTTACAATTTATTTTTTATAATGCCCTGGGAATTCAGCTCTTACTTGTATCAATTAGTCTATGTCAAAATTGATTTTATTATACATCCTTTCATTGAAGTTCAAAGAACCTATCATTCATGTTAAGTAAAGACTTACTGTAGCTGAAACGGGTTTGGCTCAGTGTATAGAGCGTCAGCCTGCGGACTGAGGAGTCCCAGGTTCGATTCCGGTCAAGGGCATGTACCTTGGTTGCGGGCACATCCCCAGTGGGGGTGTGCAGGAGGCGGCTGATCGATGTCTCTCTCTCATCGGTGTTTCTAACTCTCTATCCCTCTCCCTTTCTCTCTGTGAAAATCAATAAAAATATATTTAAAAAAAGTCTTACTGTATATGCTTTTTCATATGCATATCTATATCAATAATAAAGTTTAATTTATAAATATTTCACGGTAAGAGATTAACAATAATAATAAAATAGAACAAATACAACAATATAGTATAATAAAAGTTATGTGGCTATGATTTCTTTCTTTCTCTCTGATAGCCAATCTAATAGCCTACATAGGCATTAATGACTACCTGGGTAGCATGTATTACACTGGACAAATTGATGATTCACATAGCAGCTGGCCATAGTTGGATGGTGCAACATTTCATCACTCTACTTGATATGATGCACAACTTTATTTATTTGTAGCATTTTTCATTTAATATTTTTGGACCAGGATTTACCATGGGTAACTGAAACTCCAAAAACTAAAACCATGGATATATGGGAACTACTGTATATTGGTTGCCTGAATATGTGGGGGAGCCAAAAGCAGGACATCAGGAAATGATTCAAAAAAAGCATAAGGAAAATTTAAGAGATGATGGATTCATTCATTATTATGACTGTGGTGTTTGTTTCATAGGCATATACATAAATGAAAACATCAAATGGTATAGTTTAAGTATGTGCAGATTTTGTTTGTTAATGTTATACATCAATAAATCTGTTTAAAATATTGTAGCTTAAATAAATGTGTTTATTTCTCTCTCATATGTGTGTTCTGTGTATGGTCATATAAGTTCTACTGCTCAGGTCCTTCAGGGAACTAGATTCCTCCCATCTTGTTTCTTTGTCTCCCTAGGGTGTTGTCTTATCTGCATAGTCAGTATTGGTTTTCTGTTATACTTTCTGACATACTTCATGAGGAGAAAGAGTCACACCCCAGAGAAAGACAGTTATTTTAAATCAATAAAAGATGAAAGTACTTATTTCTTCTACTCATATTCCTTTTCCCAAATTTAATTATAAAACCACACTTAACTACATGGGAAGCTAAGAAATATTGACCTGAACCAGATGGTTTGTGTCCAACTAAAACTATAATAGGAAGGAGGTTAGAAAGAGATTTGGCAAGACAACTAACCATCTGTATTTTATTTATTGGAAGCATACTTTTTGCTATGCCCTGTGCTCACTACTTTATTGTATTAGCTAATTTGTTCTCTTCTATGTAAAAGATGTAATTATTGGCCTTACTAGAAGATGAGTAGAATTCATAGAGGTATATAGATTTTATACGGCGTAATTCCATGGTCATCCATCATATAGACTATCAAATGAATGTTGCCCTGGAGTTATGTAACATCTGGTCTTCACAGTTGAATCCTTTGACCTGACTATGGCTTAGGAGAGTTTATGTGTCTTGCCAAGTTTCTTACACAGCTGGTAAGTGTCAGAGCTTGGCTTTGAATGCAGCATGGATGGCTTGAGACCTGTGCCCTTATTTGCCACACAAAACTGTGTGCCAACGCATTCAACAGTGACTGTGCCTTAAGGAATTTCCCCACTCAGCTAATCAATTGTCATTTTAATTGGACCTTACTCACAGATTAGATTACTGGTTGGCAATATATATATATTTTTTTTCTGTAAAGCTTCAGTTAGTAATTTTTTTTTTTTTAGCCCATATGGTATCTGTCTCAAATACACATCTCTATCGTTACAGGTGAAAGCATGCATAGACAATATAGTATAAATAAATGAGAATGACTGTGTCCAGTGAAAGCTTATTTTCAAAAATAGTGGGGGAAATTTGGCTTACAGGAAGTATTTTATGTTTCATAGAACAAACAGAAATTTTAGACCAAAGCAGAATGCATTTGGGCAGACTGATATTATGGGCAATCCCTGTGTACAATGATAATGATTTTTATCCGCATGTGCTGCCATATAGATTCACTGCTCATCTAGAGGGAAACAGCTAGCATTATAGGTGGTACCTGGAGCCATTCCATGTTGTACCCAAGGAGCTTAGTTTTAAAATTTTAAACATAATTTATATATTGGAAACATTACCAAGCAAAACTTATTAAGTCTTTTTTCTCTGAATATCAATAATTGTATAAAAGTAAAGTTCCTAAGGAATTGAGATAATGTGAATTACTTTTCTATTGTTATCAGCACCATTCATCTGAGCACATCCTACATTCTGTCAGCAATTTTCAACTTTTTTCATCTCATGGCATGCATAAACTAATTACTAAAATTCTGTGGCACACCAAAAATATATTATAGTTTTGCTGACCCAATAAAATTGGTATAATTGTTATTGATTTACAAAATACCCACTCTTTTTGTTCCAAACTGAGTTAAAAAAAATCAGGCACCTACATTTGAATATAAGGATTTCTGGAACCAAGAATTACCCAATCAGATGCAATCTTATTATGTAATATGAACAATAAGATACAACTCTTTTATATGACCTGCATGTTTATGGTTCAAGACGAGTCATTCACCGGTATAGCTACTGCTTCATTGGCTGTTGTCATTTTCTTTTATTTGACAGTCTAAGAGAAAGGAGCAATCCCTGACAGTCAGTGCCCCTGACAGTCAAGTATTGCATGTTTTAAAAATTATTGTGGCATACCAAGCACATAGCTCATTAATTCTTCAACAGACCATACCCTCTCATGTTTCCTACAACCCATACCTGTTACCATTGTCTCAAATTAAAAGATAGCTTTTCCTCTCTGCTTATTCAATTTCCAAGCCTTTTTTAAAATTTATTTTTTGATTAAGGTATTACATATGTGTCCTTATCCTCCCATTGCCCTCCCAAACCCGACTCATGCCCTCACCTCCCCGCCCTGTTGTCTGTGTCCATTGGTTAGGCTTATATGCATGCATACAAGTCCTTTAGTTGATCTCTCTCCCTTACCCTCACCCTCCCCTACCTTTCTTCTGAGGTTTGACAGTCTGTTCCATGCTTCTTTGTCTCTGGATCTGTTTTTGTTCATCAGTTTATGTTGTCCAATATTCTTTTAAGTACTGGAGCAAATGGAACCTTTTATCTAAGGTTTCTATAACTGACCCTTCTTTGAGCTTTAAAAGTACGTTATTGTATCTTTGCTCCAATTGAATTTCTTACTCTCTCACTGAAGTAGTCATGCATTTTTCTGTCTCCTGAAGAAGAGTGAACACTGATAAGTAGAACTGTGAGTGTTTATTTTACTGTTTCTCATCTGTAGGATTGTGCCTGGCATATAGTAAAAACATAGAACATATTGCTCAATGTCAATGAATGAATGGTTTGTTTTAGCAATGTGCTGTGTCATCTTAGTGACATAGAGCAGTGATAATTGACAAATGCTTATGAATAACTTAATCTTATAAATTCTAGATGAGTTGCTATCTTTATTAAAATGAGCTAAAATGACTCAAGTATTAACAAAAGAGGTGCTGAGTGCCACTCCCTCTTTCTGTTTGCAAAATAAAATTATATGTAAGGGATAACTTTTGAAAGTTGTATCATTCTCTCAACTAATTCTGATCCTGTTACTTCAGTTTAACCCATGGATGGTTGCTCATTCTTTCTTAGAAAGAGGGACAAACTCTCTAGCTCAGTGGTTCTCAACACTGGCTACATGTTCACTTCATTTGGGAAACTATTACATGTGCCCATGCTTGTGCCCCAACCTGGGCCAATTCATAAATAGATATCTCTGGAAGGGGGACCCCAGAATCAGAATAGTTTCACTCCTCCCAAGTGATTATTACAATGTGTACCCAGGTTAAGAACCATTTTTCATGACCTGTAATTATAGTTACCACTCTTAGTTATTTCCCACAGTAAAAACTTTGAGCTTTGACATTACTGTAATGATCTATGTTACATCTTAAAAGTATTGATGGTTGTTTTGAAGCATGTGGGTGATAAGGGGTGAGAGTGGAAGATAAGTGGACCAGTTAGGAGGCCACTGATACAGTAAATTATAATTGAAACATTCAGTGATTCTAGAGAGAAAAATATTTCTGCTTAATTCTTAGTTACCCATATAACTAAGTTAATGATTTAAAAAAGACAGTTTAGAATATTCTAGTAAATTGCAGTTTTATTGTACATATATGTCGCATTTACTGTACCACATATTCTTTCAAATTATTGCAGGGCCTGATGCACACTAAGCATGAAAGCCTTATGTGATTATCTCTTATTTGAAAACATATCTCATGTGGAATCTGAGACTGCCATTGCCTTATAAACTTTTCATTTAATCATTTTCATTTAAAATTTCCATACTGAATATGCACACAAATTAAAAATTAAGTTTACCAAAAAAGTAAATGCCTAATGAGCAGAGGGACAAAATAAAATGTTGATGAATTAAGAAGAAGCATTTTATTACACATTTTTGTTTGTTTGTTTGTTTTGGTGCTATTGTGTAACTTCTGCACATTGATGCTGGCAGTTAGTCTTCCCAATTTTTTTTAATGTTGTAGAACAGTAGATATGCTTACTGTTCCAATAGAGCTCACAGGTATTTTTAAAGCTGTTCTTCAGAGAAAGAAGAAGGGAGAGGTAGAAAAATAGAAACATCAATGTGAGAGTGAAACATTGATCTGCTGCCTCCCACATGCCCTCTACTGGAGCCCAAAATCTGGGCATGTGCCATGAGCTAAAATGGAACAGGCAAAGTTTTGGTGCATGGGATGAAACCCAACCAACTGAAACTCACTGGCCAATGCTGTTTTTTCCAATTCCTAACCTAAAAGCCTGTCAAAGTATGTTAAGAAGTTGCTTCTTCTCTTCTGCACATTTAAATGAAGCTTCCTCTAATTGAAACATCTCCATGGGACACATGAACGTCCCATCCATATAGTCAACAAGCAGATATCTATTGAACACCTATTTCATCTGCTTTACTTGTTCATCTTTTTAAAATTTTGCATAATTTTTACCCTAACAAAAACCAGAATCTAGAGAATATATAGCCTGGGAAATGCATGCATTTAACAAACATTTATGGAGCCTTTATAATATCAAGGCATGCTTGTAAGAGTTTAGAAACAAAATTGAATCTAGCACACACATACAAAGGTAAGCAATTCTCAGATAAAAAATGATAGGTAGTTAAAGTAACTGTGAATCAGTGGTTCATAAAGTGAAGACTGTTATTTATCACTAGAGGTCTGGTGCACGAAATTCGTGCATGGGGAAGGCGGGGGGATGTCCTTCACCCCAGCCTGCTCCCTCTCTAATGTGGGACCCCTTGAGGGATGTCCAACTGCTTGTTTAGGCCCGATCCAGGTAGGACAGTCAGACATCCCTCTCACAATCCAGGACTGCTGGCTTTCAACTACTCAACTGCCTGCTTCCTGATTGACCTAACCACTTCCTTGCCACCCTGCCCTTCCCTGCAGGCCCAGTCACCCCCAACTTCCCTTCTCTGCTGGCTAGGTCCCTCCCGATTGCCCTCCCCTGATGGTTATCTTGTGGTGGCCATCTTGTGTCCACAAGGGGGCAAGATTTTTTTACTAAATGGGGGCAGCCATTTTGTGTGTTGGGGTGATGGTCAATCTGCATATTACTCTTTTATTAGATAGGATAAGGTATGAACATACCAAGTGTTATGAAAGTACAGGATATAGTTATCATCATGGTCACACCAAAAGGAGAGCTAAGGCTTGGGGTGGAACAGAATCCAGAAGAACAGAATCCCAGGGACTTCAGCCAGCAGCCTTCTGACTTCCCAATCCTACTGAGTCACAGCATCCGGAGCCAGTGTACAAAAGATGGACATTTGGTGACCAATTCTGCTGTGCTATTTCTTCGGCTGATATTCACCTGGGTATCATGCAGTAAGACTGCTTTATATGATAAATCTATTTAAAACAGTCAGGCCTACCATTTCCAATCAATTTAACAGGAAGTTTAAAGGGCTTTAGAAATATAGTCAAGGGAAGAACATTTGTTTTAAAAATGTGTTATTTGTCATTAGCAAAACATTTTAGTCTGAAGTGAGCCTGGCAGCAGAATAATTATGAAGACATCAGCATTTCCATAACTAAGAGGAAATCAGAGTTAGAGAGGAAAATAGTGGCACATTACTGTACCACAATTTCATTTAACTGAGCCAATAACTATTTATGAGTACAGTGAGGTGACATTAAATTCATGTGAAATCTGAAGCCAATGAAAAATAAAGACCTGGTAAAAATATTTTCTAAATCATAGAAAATAATATTCTATACCCCACAATTGTGTTTTTTTTTTAATTTAAATTCTTTATTGTTTAAAGTATTACATATGTCTCCTTTTTCCCCCATTGACTTTTTCCCAGCAACTTCCAGCCCCTAGCACATGCCCTCACAACCCTACTCTCTGTGTCCATGGGTTATGTTTATGTGCATGCATAAAAGTCCTTTGGTTAATCTCCTTCCTCCACCCTCTTCTGCCTTCCCTCTGAGGTTTGATGGTCTGTTCCATGCTTCTATGTTTCTAGATCATTTTTTTAAATAATTTATTGATTTTTTACAGAGAGGAAGGGAGAGGGATAGAGAGTTAGAAACATCGATGAGAGAGAGACATCGATCAGCCGCCTCCTGCACATCCCCCACTGGGGAATATGTCCGCAACGAAGATACACGCCCTTGACCAGAATCAAACCCAGTACCTTCCAGTCTGCAGGCCAATGCTCTATTCACTGAGCCAAACCGGTTTTTTATTCACATGAGTGAGATCATCCTATCTAATAAAAGAGTAATATGCAAATTGATCATACCTCTGCTATACACACAAGCCATGCCCACCAGCCAATCAGGAGTGAATATGCAAATTAACTCAACCAGGATGGTTATGGCCATGTAGTGAGCAGGAGGCTTGGGTTTCCCTGGCAATGGAGAAAGGCAAGCTTCCCCTCACACTCTGGCAGGCCCTGGACACCATTCAGCCTACAAAGTTTCAATTATAGAAGATAAATAAATTCCAGATACCAGGGCCTCCACTTGGATCTCCAAGGGACATGAGTGGCCTACAAACTACCACAGGCCCTTCACACAGGCTGCCCCATGCCCCAAGGGAAATCCCACCCTGATCTGGGATACCTTTCAGGAAAAACCAACTGGCCCCCATCCATGTACCAGGCCTTTATCCTACCTAATAAAAGAGTAATATGCAAGGTGAAACTGGTTTGACTCAGTGAATAGAGCGTTGACCTGTGGACTGAAAGGTCCCAGATTGAATCCCAGTTGGGGGCATGTACCTTGGTTGTGGGCACATCTTCAGTGTGGGGCGTGCAGGAGGCAGCTGTTCGATGTCTCTCTCTCATTGATGTTTCTGACTTTCTAAACCTCTCTCTTCCTCTCTGTAAAAAATCAATTAAAAAAAGGTAATATGCAAATTGAGCATCACTCCAACACACAAGATGGCTGCCCCCATGTGGACACAATATAGCTGCCACAAGATGGTCAGCAGGTGAGGCAGTTGGGAGGGACCAAGCCTATAAGGGAGGGCAGTTGGGGGAGACCAGGCTGGCAGAGGAGGGAAGTTGGGGGCGATCAGGCCTGCAAGGAAGGGAAGTTGTGGGGGATCCAAGCCTGCAGGGGAGAGCAGTTGGGGGGGGCCAGGCCTACAGGAGAGCACAGTTCAGGGTGACTAGGCCTGCAGGGGTGGACAGTTAGGGGTAATCAGGATGGCAGAGGAGCAGTTAAGCATCAATGAGACTGGCAGGGGAGTGGTTAGAAGGTGGTCAGGCTAAGAGGCAGAAGCGATTATAAGCAATCAGAAAGGCAAGCAAGTGGCAGCTGGCAGCCAGCAGTCCTGGATTGTGAGAAGGATGTCCTAACAGGATGGGGCTTAAATGGGCAGTCGGACATTCCTCCAGGTGTCCCAGATTGGAGAGGATGCAGTTTGGGCTGAGGGACAAGACCCCCTCCATGCACAAATTCAGTGCATCAGGCCTCTAGTGTGATATATATCTTTCTCTAACTGGTTTATTTCACTTAGCACAATGCCCTCTGGGTTCATCCAAGCTGTTGTGCATGGTAGAGTTCCTTCTTTTTTATAACAGTGTAGTATTCCATTGTGTAGATGTACCACTACTTCTTAATCTGCTGATGGGCACTTAGGCTGTTTCCAAATCTAAGCTATTATAAATTGTAATGCTATGAATATAGGATGCATATATCCTTTCTGATTGTTGTTTCTAGTTTTTTGGGATATATTCCTAGAAGTGGGATCACTGGGTCAAAAAAGAATTCCATTTTTAATTTTGAGGAATCTCCATACGGTTTTCCACAGTAGCTGCACCAGTCTGCATTCCCACCAGCACTGCACGAGGTTTCCTTTTTCTATGTATCCTTGCCAGTACTTGTAATTTGTTGATTTGTTGATGATAGCCATTCTGACAGGTGTGAGATGTTACTATTGTTGTTTTGATTTGCATCTCTCAGATGATTAGTGACTTTTAGCATCTTTTCATATGTCTCTCAGCCTTCTGTATGTCCTCTTTCAAAAAGTGTCTAGGTACTTTACCTATTTTTTTTATTGTATTCTTTATCTTCCTTTTGTTAAGTTATTGAGTTCCCTGTAAACTTTGGAGATTAAAACCTTATGCAAGATAACTGGAAAATATGTTCTCCCATGCAGTGGGCTTTCTTGTTGTTTTATTGATGGCTTCTTTTGCTGTGAAGAAGATTTTATTTTGATGTAATCCCATTTGATCATTTTCTCCTTAGTTTACAATTGCCCTAGGAGCTGTATCAGAAAAATTATTGCTTCAACCTATATCTGATATTTTACTGCCTGTGGATTTCTCTAAGGTTTTTATGGTTTCCTGTCTTATGTTTAAGTCCTTTATCCATTTTAAGTTTATTTTTGTGTATGGTGTAAGTTGGTAGTCTAGTTTCATTTTTAACATGTATCTGCCCAATTTTTCCAAAACCTTTTATTGAAAAGACTGTCTTGACTCCATTGTATGCTCTTGCCTCTTTTGTCAGATATTAATTGAGCATAGTGGCTTGGATTGATTTTTGGGTTCTCTGTTCTTTTTCATATGTCTGTTCTTGTACCAGTACCAAGCAGTTTTGAGTATAGTGGCTTTGTAATATAGCTTGATATCTGGTATTGTGATCCCTCCTACTTTGTTCTTCTTTCTCAGGATTGTTGTGGCTATTTAGGATCTTTTTTTAAATCTCATATCAATTTTTGGATGGTTTGTTCTAGGTCTGTGAAATATGCTGTTGGCATTTTAATGGGGATTGCATTGAACCTATAGATTGCTTTGAGTAGTATGATCATTTTAATGATATTGATTTTGCCAATTCATGAACACTGTATATTCTTCCATTTGTTAATATTTTCTTCTATCTCTTTTTTTTCAGTGTCCTATAGTTTTCCAAATACAGGTCTTTTACCTTCTTAGTTAAGTTTATTCCTAGGCATCTTAACTTTTTGTTGTTGCAATAGTAAATGGGATTATTTTTAATCTCTCTTCTTGAAATTCACTATTGGTATAAAAAATGTCACCTATTTCTGGGTGTTTATTTTGAATCCTGCTACATTGCTGAATTCATTTTTTAGGTTTAATAATTTTATGATGGAATCTTAAGGGTTTTCTATGTACAGTATCATGTCATCTGTAAATAATGACAGTTGTACTTCTTCTTTGCCAGTTTAAATACCTTTTATTTATTCTTCTTGTCTAATCACTATGGCCAGCACTTCCAGTACTTCATCAAATAGGAGTGATGAAATTGGGCATCCCTGTCTTATTCCCGTTATTAGGAAAATGGTTTTAGTTTTTGCACATTGACTATGATGTTGGCTATAGATTTGTCATATAAGGCTTTTATGTTGAATTTTGATCCTTCTATTCCCACTTTGCTGAGAGTTTTTGTTTGTGCATTTTTTTTTAATCAAGAAAGGCTGTTGGATTTAGTCAAATGCTTTTTCTGCATCAATTGATATGATTATGCAATTTTTGCCTCTCAGTTTGTTTATGTGATATATCACATTTATTAATTTGAGGATAATGAGACATCCTTGCATCCCTAGAATAAATCTCATTTGATAATGGTGCATAATCTTTCTAATATAATGCTCGATCCAATTTGCTAGAATTTTGTTGAGGATTTTGGCATCTATGTTCATGAGGGATATTAGCCTGTAATTCCCTTTCTTTGTGTTGTCTTTATCTGAGATTTTGGAATTAAGGTAATGCTGGCTTCATCATAAGAGCTTGAAAGTATTCCTTCCTCCTGAAATTTTTGGAAAAGTCTGAGGAGGATAGGTTTACGTTCTTTGAATATTTGGTAAAACTCCCATATGAAGCCATCTGGACTAGGGATTTTGTTTGCTGGAAGTTTTTTGATTACTGCTTCAATTCCCTCCTTAGTTATCAGACTATTGAGATTTTTTAATTCTTCTTGATTCAGTTTTGGAAGGTCATATTTTTCCAGGAATATGTCCATTTCTTCTAGGTTGACAATTGGTTGGAATAGAGTTGCTCATACTATTTTTTTAATAATCCTTTGTATTTCTGTGAGTTCTGTTGTTATTTTACCTCTTTCATTTCTGATTTTATTTATTTGGGTACTCTCTCTTTGCTTCTTGGTGAGCCTAGCCAGAGAGTCATCAATCTTGTTTATCTTTTCAAAAAACCAGCTCTTGATTTTCATTGATCTTTTGCTTTTTTTTGGTCTCTATGTAATTTATTTCCACTCTAATCATTAGTATTCCCTTTCATTTGATCACTCTGTTATTTTCTTGATGTTTTGTTTCTAATTTTTTAAGTTGTTTAGATAATTCATTGCCAGTTTTTTTTTTGTTGTTGTTTTTTTTTTTTTGTTTTTTTTTTGTTATGAGGTAGGCCTATAATGCTATGGACTTCCCTATCAGGACTACTTTTACTGTGTCCTATAGATTTTTAGATTGTTATGTTTTCATTGTCATTTGTTTCCTGATGCTTTTTATTTCTTCTTTGATCTCTTTGGTAACCCAATTATTGTTTAATAGCATGCTATTCAGCATCAAAGACTTTAAATTTTTGTGGTCATTTTTACTGTAGTTGATTTCTAATATTATGCTATTGTGGTCTGAGAAGATGCTTAATATGATTTCAATCTTCTTGAATTTGAAGAGACTTTACTTGTGACTCAGTATGTGGTCTATCTTTGAATATGTCTCAATGTGCACTTAAGAAAAATGTATATTCTGTAGTTTTGTGGTGAAATGTTTTGAATATGTCAATTAAGTCCATCTGATCTAGTGAGTCATTTAGGATTGCTATTTCTTTGCTGAATTTTTTGTCTAGAGGATTTATCCAGTGATGTCAGTGGGGTATTAAAGTCCTCTACAATGATGGTATTGCTGGCAGTCTTTCCCTTGATATCTTCTAGAAGTGTTATATGTATTTGGGTGGTCCTGCCTTGGGTATATGTATGTTTACTAGTGTTATGTCCTCTTGTTGAATTGTTCCCTTTAGTATTATTCAGTAGCCCTCCTTATTATGGCCTTTACTTTGAGGTCTATTTTGTCAGATATAATTATTACAACCTCAGTTTTTATTTTTTTCATATCCGTTTGCCTGAAATATATTTTTCCATCCCTCCGCTTTCAGTCCGTGTGAGCCTCTTGTTCTGAGGTTGGTCTCTTGTGGAAAGCATATGGGTCTGTCATGTTTTCTTATACATTCAGCCACTTGATGTGTTTTGACTGGAGCATTTAGTTCATTTAAGTTGCAAGTTATTATTCATAGGTACTTGTTTGTGGCCATTTTTATTTTTTTATTTTTTGCTTTTATAATTTTTATTAATGTTGTACATGTATACATATCTTCCCATTTTTAATTTTTATGCCTGTGTTCCTTTTTTCCTTTTTATTATTCTTTTTGCAACAGCCCCTTTAGCATTTCTTGCATTGTTGGTATAGTAGTGATACACTACCTTAGCCTTTATTTGTCTGTGAAGATCCTTTCTCCTTCAATTTTGAATAATAGCCTTGCTAGATAGAGTAGTCTTGGATTCAGTCCCTTGCTTTGCATCACTTTGTATACTTCCTTCCATTCCTTTCTGGCCTGAAGTGTTTCTGTTGAGAAATCATTTGATAATGTAATGGGAGATCTTTTTTAGGTAACTTTCTGTCTTTTTCTACAACTATTAAGATTCTCTCTTTGTCATTAGTGTTTGCCATTATAATTATGACATGTCTTGGTGTGGGTTTTTGAGTTTATCTTGCTTGGGACTCTGTACCTGTGTGACTTTTTCTTCCCTAATTCAGGAAAGTTTTCTAGCATTATTTCTTCAAATAGGTTTCCTAACCCTTCCTCCTCTTCTTGTCATTCTGGCACCTCCATTATACATATGTTGCTTGGTTTCATGTTATCTCAAAGCTCTCATTGGCTCTCTTCCTGCTTTCTTTTTTTTTTTTCTCCAATTTCATTTCAGATTGGGTGTTTTTTGCTGCCCTGTCTTCTAATTCCCTATTTGGGTGAATCCTACTTGTGGTGGTGGTTGCTTCTTGGTGATTGTAGCAGTAGCTGCTCCCTGTGCATTCACAGCAATGGCTGCCCACGTAGTGGTGGCAGTGGCTCCTCCTCGGTAGTTGTGGGGAGCGGCTGCCCAAGTGGCTGCTCCAGTTAGTTTGGTTGCATGTGTGTTTGCTAATGTGGTCACAGTGGCAGCTGTTCCTCAGGCAGTGATGGCAGTGGTTGCTCCTTGTGAGTGTATAATGGCAGCTGTTCAGGCCGTTGCTGGTGTGGTCATGGTGGCTGGAGCTCCTCAGAAGGTCACAGCAATGGCTGTCCATGTAGCTGCTCCCATGGCTGCTTGTAGTGGTAGTCGGCTACTTGCAATTGTTCGCTAGGTTGTCCTGACGGTGGTTGGTGGCTGCCCTCAGGGCTCTCGGCAGGTTGTTCATGCCGTTGCTATAGTAGATGCTACTCAGTCTTTCGTAGCAGGGGCCACTCCTCCGTGGTATCTGCAGTAGATGCTGGCATGGCCGCAGTACCCAGGGCTGAAACTTCAGGCGCAGCAGGGGAGCATGCTCCAGAACTCACAGGAGCCCACAGCAAAGGAGATTGGAGTCCAAGTGATCGTGGGTCTGCAGCTGAGGCAGCAGGTCCTGGCCGGAATGGCTGTGTGATTTCAGGTGGTGTCTGAGGGCACCCTGGTTGTCGGTGTGGTTGGGCTCAGAGTCACAGCAGCTCCACCTTCAAAATGGGGTGGCCTCTGAGGCAGAGCCAGCTACCCTGGGAGTAATTACAGCAGTAATTACCCAGCAAGGCAGGCCAGGTCCACCAGCCTTTAAAGGTCCTGCGGGCTCTAACTCTCTCTCTCTGTCTCTCTGTCTCTCTGTCTCTCTCTCTCTCTCTCTCTCTCTCTCTCACACACACACACACACACACATCATACCACATATCCACACACTCCCCTTTCGTTCCCTCACTCACTCACACTCTCTGCCTCACTGCCATCCTCCTGGCCACCAAATTCACAAGATGTTTTTTTTTGTTTTGTTTTGTTTTGTTTTTAGGATGTGGTTCTTGGCAGTTCTAAGAGGGGAATAGGTTAGTGAATTGGAAAAGGGAAAACATCACTAAGATGTGAGTTATTTTGTAAGTAACTCCTGTGAACAACTGGGATCAATCCCACTGAGGACTCATAGAAGACACTACAGAATACATATCAATTACCCAACAAAGGGGTAAAAAAGTCACAATTATTTATTTTAACTCTGTCATTGATTTGATGGTTGCTTGCAGGGACATCAATTTTCTGGTACTTCCAGCTTGCTTTTCTGGCAGGCCATGGATGTTCCCTCAGCCAGAAAAATCAAAACAACCCTTAAGTAATTGCAGTAAGACAATTTCATTATTTAGAGGTTATTTTTGAGGGGCTATAAGTAGTGATATTACAGTATCCACAATGGAAACACATAACTTAAATTTATTTGTCCAATAAGGTACAATGCAAAAAAGAGTGGGTAGCACTGTACTCGTACAGATATGGGTTTGAATCTTGATCCATTTTCTTTTCAGCTATGTATAACCTTGGTTATAGTTCTTACATTTTTTTTAGCCTTGCTGCCTTCATTTATAAACAAAGACAATGTCTACATTAAAGGGCAGTTATAAAGATTAAATGAGACTTTTAATAGATGTTAACACAGAGGTAGGTATTTATTAGTGCCTAATGTAGTGTGTATTTATTTATTCAGCAAAAACTTATTCAGTGTTCACTATGTGCAGGCTTATGGTAGATACTAAAGACATAGAGATGAATAAAACAAATTTAAAACCTTGTGTGTTCCACGAGGATAGACACATAAAAATAAAAAAGAAAATATTCAATCTGCTATTATTTTTTAAAATATATTTTATTGATTTTTTACAGAGAGGAAGGGAGAGGGATAGAAAATCAGAAACATCAATGAGAGAGAGACATCGATCAGCCGCCTCCTGCACGCCCCCTACTGGGGATGGGCCCGCAACCAAGATACATGCCCCTGACCAGAATGGAACATGAGACCCTTCAGTCCGCAGGCTGACGCTTTATCCACTGAGCCAAACCGGTTTTGGCTCAGCCTGCTATTATTTTTAAGACCCATTCGTATGCCTTGTGATAGCAGCCAAATAACCTCTGAGCCTCTTAATTTCTCTTCATTTTTTAGGGTACTTGTCCCCTTGGAAGATTCTCCCCAAACCTCTTCTGGGACTTGATACTGCTTCTTGTTGTTCAAGCCTACCCCAAATGTCCACCCCCATACACTATTAGATCATATGCATATAATGAGTTTTATTTCTTAGGGAGGTATTTTTAGTTTATCTTATCGAGCAAGTGTCAAGAAACTCATTCTAAATAAGTACCAACAGATGGTATGGTTTAATACATTCATTACCTTTCCTACAGACTGTTCTGTCTTTAGAATTTCAAGTTTATAGAAGGTGATATATATATATATATATATATATATATATATATATATATATATATATATATATATATATATATATATATATATATACACACACATACATGAAAGTCCTTTATAGTGATTGCCTACTCTGTCTGAAGGAATGGGGAAGAACATTTTAAGTATTGCTATATGGACATTGTATCTTATTTAGTCCTCATAACCAGCCTATGAGATGGATATTAGTATCAAGAATCAATATTATATGTATTAAAAAAGGTGGCCATGAACTATAAAAATTCAAAATTAGGCCTAAATCTAAAGTATGTAATTTACTAATGCACAACACTTGCACAACAATACTTGAGAAGAGTTCTGCTTTAACTTAATTATTCAGGTAAGATGTAGTTTTATTATCTTCAAGTTCATCCACTCATAGTACTAATAGGTGAGTAGGTGTGAGAAAGAATGTGAGATGAGAAACATAAATTTCAACCTAAAATTGTGCCTTTATTGGACTAGTTTTCTGATCCTATTTCTTTTGCTACTTGATCCTTAGTTTTCTATAAAATTGAGGGTGAATTATCTGCCTCATTTAGCTTTTATAATGACTAAATTTTCATTATATGTATATTACTTAGAAATTTCCTAGCTTGGTTAAAAATGAAGTCAAATAAACATTTGGTAGGACTTTGCTAACTTCCTATTTCCCTGTCAATTATTTTCTGGACTCTTCACATGGTGATTTTCAATCAATCACACATCAGTTAAAGCTGCCACTTGTTGTTGGTTTGGGCAGATCTATCTGTAGCTTCAACCTTTCAGACAAACTCTCTAGATCAGATAATATTTCTGAAGTAATTACATAGAATATAGCAGTTACCTGAGGAATGAGAAGTAGGAAAGCCTGGCATCTCCCAGTGGGCTCAGTTAGGAGAGGTCCAGCAAAAGGATCCCTTAGCCTCAAAATGTTTCACATCAATATGCACCTTCCATCATCCCAACTCCCACCCATTTCTCCAAAATCAGACCTCCTCAATTCTTTTTTTAAATTATTTTTATACATATATCTCCATTGCCCCCCTCCCTCCCAGACATACCCCAACCCCCTAGTGTCTATGTTAATTGGTTATGCTTATATGCACCATAGAAGTCCTTTGATTTATCTCTTATCTACCCCAACTAACCTTAATCTTCCTGCTGTAATTTCAGTCTGTTTGATGCTTTACTGCTTCTGTATCTCTCCCTTTGTCCATCAGTTTATAATGGTCTTTATTATCCATGAATGAGTGAGATCATGTGATGCTTCTCCTTCATTGACTGGCTTATTTCACTAAGCATAAGGCTCTCCAGTTCCAACCAGGTTGCTGCAAATGGTAAGAATTCCTTCTTTTTAATGGCAGCATAGAATTCCATTGTGAATATGTACGATAGTTTTCTGATCCACTCATCTGCTGACGGGTACCTAGGCTATTTCCAAATTGTAGCTATTATAAATTGTGCTGCTATGAACATAGGGATGCATAAATCCTTTCTGATTGGTGCTTGTGATTTCTTAGGATAAATTCCTAAGAGTGGGATTACAGGGTCAAATGGAAGATCCATTTTTAGTTTTTTGAGGAAACTCCATACTGTTCTCCACAGTGGTGCACCAGTCTGCATTCCCACCAACAGTGCACAAGGGTTCCTTTTTCTCCACATCCTCGCCAACACTTGTCATTTGTTGATTTGTTGATGATTGCCATTCTGACAGGTGTAAGATGGTATTGCATTTTCATTTTCATTTCCATCTCTCAGATAATTAGTGACGTTGAACATGTTTTCAAGTATCTCTTGGCCTTCCTTCTGTCCTCTTTCAAAAATGTTCTATTTAGGTCCGTTGCCCAATTTCTTATTGGATCATTTATCTTCCTTTTATTAAGTTGTATAAGTTGGCTATAGATGTTGGAGATTAAACCTTTAGCAGTAAAAACATTTGCAAATATGTTCTTCCATACAGTGGGCTTTCTTGTTGTTTTGTTGATGGCTTCTTTTGCTGTGCAAACGCTTTTTATTTTGATGTAGTCCCATTTGTTTATTTTTTCTTTAGCTTCCATTGCCTTTGGAGCAGTAACAGTGAAGAAATTCTTTTGGCATATACCTGCGATTGTGCTGCCTGTGGATTCCTCTAGTATTTTTATGGTTTCTCTTCTAATATTTAAGTCCTGTATCCATTTAGAGTTCATTTTTGTATTTGGTGTAAGTTGGTGGTCCAGTTTCTTTCTTTTTTTTTTTTGCATGTATCTGTCCAGTTTTCCCAATATTATTTTTTGAAGAGGATATCTTGACTCCATTATATGTTCATGCCTCCTTTGTAAAATATTAGTTGAGCATAGTGGTTTGGGTGGATATCTGGGTTCTCTATTCTATTCCATTGGTCTATATGTCTGTTCTTGTGCCAATACCAGGCTGTTTTGAGAACACTTGTTTTGTAATATAGCTTAAAATCTGGTATTGAGATCCCACCTACTTTATTCTTCTTTCTCAGAATTGATGTGGCTATTCGTGGTCTTTGTTTGTCCCAGATGAACCCTTGAAGAATTCTTTCTAGGTCTGTGAGATATTTCGTTGGTATTTTAATGGGTAGTGCACTGAATCTATAGATTGCTTTGGGCAGTATGGACATTTTAATGATGTTGATTCTCCCAATCCATGAGCATGGTATGCTCTTCCATCTGTTAACATCTTCCTCTATCTATTTTTTCAGTGTCCTGTAGTTTTCTACATATAGGTCCTTTACCTCTTTAGTTAGGTTTATTCCTAGGTATGGTATTTTTTTTTTTTTTTGGTGCGATGGTAAATGTGATTGCTTTTGTAGTCTCTCTTTCTGTAATTTCACTATTAGTGTATAGAAATGTCACAGACTTCTTAGCATTAATGTTGTATCCTGCTACATAGATGGATTCATTATTAAGGCAATTAGTTTTTGGATGAAGTCCTTTGGGTTTATTATGTACATTATCATGTCATCTGCAAATAAGGACAGCATTACTTCTTCTTTTCCAATTTGGATGCCTTTTATTTCTTCTTCTTGTATAAATGCAATGGATAATATTTCCAGTACTATGTCGAACAGGAGAGGTGAGAGTGGGCATCCCTGTCTTGTTCCTGTTCTTAGGGGAAATGGTTTTAGTTTTTGCCCCTTGAGTATGATGTTAGCTGTGGGTTTATCATATATGGCTTTTATGATGTTGAGGCATGCTCCTTCTATTTCCACTTTGCTGAGAGTTTTTATCAAGAAAGGGTGTTGGATTTTGTCAAATGCTTTTTCTGCACCAATTGATATGACTATGTGATTTTTATCTCTCAATTTGCTTATGTGATGTATCACGTTTATTGATTTGCAGATATTGTACCATCCCTGCATTCCTGGATGAATCCTACTTGGTCATGGTGTATTATTTTTCTGATATACTGCTGGATTCAATTTGATAGAATTTTGCTGAGGATATTGGCATCTATGTTCATGAGAGATATTGGCCTATAATTCTCTTTCATTGTGCTGTCTCTATCTGGTTTTGGTATTAGGGTGATGCTGGCTTCATAGAAGGTACTTGGAAGTGTACCTTTTACTTGAATGTTTTTGAATATTCAGAGGATGATAGGTTTTAATTCCTCCTTGAATGTTTGGTAAAACTCTCCTGTGTAGCCATCTGGTCCCAAGCTTTTATTTGCTGGAAGCTTTTTGATGATTGCTTTAATTTCTTTAATACTTATTGGACTATTGAGATGTTTAGATTCCTCCTTATTGAGTTTTGGAAGGTTATATTTTTCTAGCAATATTATCCATTTCTTGCAGGTTCTCCAATTTGTTGGAATAGAGTTGTTCATAGTATTTTTTTAACATTTTTTTTTTTTGTATTTCAGAAGGGTCTGTTGTTATTTCTCCTCTTTCATTTCTGATTTTGTTTATTTGGGTCTTCTCTCTTTGCTTCTTGGTGAGCTTGGCTAGAGGTCCATCAGTCTTATTTATCCTTTCAAAGAATCAACTTGTGGTTTTGTTGATCTTTTGAATTGTTTCTTTGGTCTCTATGTTGTTTATCTCCACTCTGATCGTTACTATTTCCTTCCTTCTGCTTACACTGGGCTTTTCTTGTTGCTCTCTTTCTAGCTCTTTGAGTTGTAGGGTTAGGTAATTTATTACCATTGTTTCCTGTTTTTTTCAGTAGGGTTACAGGGCTATGAACTTCCCCCTCAAGACTGCTTTTACTGTGTCCCATAAATTTTGTATTGTTGTGTTGTCATTGTCATTTGTTGTCATGATGTTTTTTATTTCTTCCTTGATCTCTGGTTACCCAGTCATTGTTTAATAGCATGCTGTTTAGTCTCCATGTGTTTGATTTCTTTGGTTTGTTTTTATGGTAGTTGATTTCCAGTTTTATGCCACTGTGGTCTGAGAAAATACTTAATATGATTTCTATCTCCTTAAATTTGAAGAGACTTTTCTTATGACCCAACATAAGATCTATCTTTGAAAATGACCCATGTGCACTGGAGAAGAATGTATATTCTGTGGCTTTGGGGTGAAATGTTCTGAATATGTCAATTAATTCCATCTGGTCTAGTGAGTCATTTAGGATTGATGTTTCTTTGCTGATTTTTTGTTTAGAGGATTTGTCCAGTGGTGACAGTGGGGTATTAAAGTCTCATACTGTGATTATATTACTGTCAATCTCTCCCTTAATATCCTACAGGAGTTTAGGTTCTCCTATATTGGGTGCATATATGTTTACCAGAGTTATTTCTTCTTGTTGGATTGTTCCCTTTAGTGTTAGGAAGTGGCCTTCTTTATCTCTTGTTATGTCCTTCACTTTGACATCTAATTTGTTAGATATAAGTATTGCAACCCAGCTTTTTTTCATTTCCATTTTCCTGGAATACCATCTTCCATCCCTTCACCCTCAATCTGTGTGCATCTCTTTTCCTGAAGTGGTTTCTTATAGACAGCAGATATATGGATCATGTTTTCTTACCCAATCGGTTACCCTATATCTCTTGATTGGAGCATTTAATCTGTTTACATTTAAAGTTATTATTGATAGGTATTTATCTGTTGCCATTTTTAGTCTTTGCCACAGAGTTCCTTCTTCGCTTCCTATTTCTTTTTATTACAGCAGACCCTTTAACATTTCTTCCATTGCTGGTTTGGTGGTAATATATGACCTAAGTCCTTTTTTGTCTGTGAAGCTTCTGATTTCACCTTCAATTTTTGTTGAAAGCCTTGCAGGGTACAATATTCTTGGATTCAGACCCTTCCTTTGCATGACCTTGTATATATCATTCCATACCCTTCTGGCCTGATGAGTTTCTGTTGAGAAATCAGTAGCTAGTCTTATGGGGGTTCCTTTGTAGGTAAAATCTGTTTCTCTCTGGCCACTTTAAAGATTCTTACTTTGTCATTGGCGTTTGCCAATTTAATTATAATCTGCGTTGGTGTCGGTTTTGTGCGGTTCATATTGCTTGGGACTCTTGGAGCTTCTTGGATTTCTGTGGGTTTTTTCTTTCCTATATTGGGGAAATTTTCTGTCATTATTTCTTCAAACAGGTTCTCTAATCCTTACTTAGTTTCCACTCATTCTGGAACCCCAATTATGTGGATGTTGTTTTGTTTTGTGTTATCCCAAAGTTCCCTTTGGCTCTCCTCTTGCTTTTTAATTTTTTCTTTCTAGAAGCTGCTGTACTTGGATATTTTTTCCTACCGTATCTTCTAGCTCACTGATCCATCCCTCTGCTTCTTCTAATCTATTTTTGATGCTTTCTATTGAGTTCTTTAAAGCAGTGATGTCATTTTTCACTACTTCTTGCATTTATTCTTGCTTCTTCATTTCCTCTTGGGTCTTCTTCATTTCCTCTTGGGTCTTCTTCATTTCCTCTTGGCTCTTACATTGTTGATTTTGTCTTCCATTCTTTTCATCCACCTTATGATCATTTCTATGAACTCTTTCGCTGGCAAACTTCTGCTTCTATTTTGTTTTCTTCTTTTTCTGGTGATACCTGCCTTTCTGTCATATGTTTCTTCTTCTGCCCATGCTCTTTCTTCTCTGGGTGTCTGGTTATGCAGTTCTCTCTCCTACATTGATTTAAAGGCACAAACTACAACACGACCCAGTACAACACACAAGGTACTGAACAGAAATGTATTCCCAATGTTAATAATCACAATAAGGTGACCACCAATGAAAGACAAATTAGGCGTAAGCAGAGAAAGAAGAGGAAAATGAGGAAAAAAAGGAAGGAAAGAAGTGCCAAAAGCAAATTGGGAGATGGGGAAAAAAATAAATGAACAAAAAAATAAATAAAATAAAATAAATAAAATGTAGAAGAAGAAGAAGAAAGAGAAAGAAAAAAAAGTCAGAGAGAAAAGAAAGAAGATAAGAGAGAAAAGGGGAACAAAATATAGATGTCAGGAGAAAACTCCAATAGAACCTCCACGAATCCCAACAAAGGCTAGCAACCAGTACCTGGAGATTTATACAAACTACAAATAACTAGTATCGAGGGAGACGAGGGAAAAGAGAGGTAAAAAAACCAAACCAAAACAAAGCAAACAAATAGCAAAATAAAACAAGTAGAACAAGCTAATACAATCTCACAAAAAAGTACAAAAAATTGATATAATCACCATTCAGGCAAATAGCAACTAAATGACATAGAGAAAAACAATATTTTGCATACTGAAGACAAGAAGAGAGAGGTCTGTATGAACTTGTAGTAGGGGATTTGAAATTAGATATATAAGTGGGATGAAATTTTAACCAGGTAAAGAGAAAGAATAGGGAGAATCTAAAGTTGGAAAAGGGAAAGAGAAACAAGACAACAAAATGGGGAAAGTTAGGAGGAAAGTGTTGGCATAAAGGTAGAGTAGAGATGGAGTAAAATTATGGTAAAGGAAAGATGAAAATAGAATGTAGAACTCTAATCCCAAAGTAAAATAAAGAGAAAACAAAATGACACTTGTTTTTTTTCCAAAAAGATAAAATAGTAGTAGTAATACTAGTTGAAAACAAAAATGTAATAATTAAAAAGGCAAAATTATTTGAGGAGGAAAGAAAAAAATAGTTCTTTTATTAAAATATGCAAGAATGAAAAAAAACAAAAAATAAAATAAAACATTTAAAAAAAGAAAAAGAAAAAAAAAGAAGAAAAAAATAGAATGGTCATTCACTCCCACTATTGTTCTGCTTGCCACTCCTGTTTTCCAGTAGGGAGGGTATTACAGTTCCCTGCGTTCCACTGCCAATGTTTTAATCTCTTCATTGTTTTGTGGTTATTTGAGAGTCATTTTGTGCGTCATCCACTGGGTGGCAGTGTTTCAGAATTGACCTCTGAGACAAAGCACAGGACCTCTCTAGCCTGTGCTCAGATCCTGCTACTCTGTGGTTCTCAAAACCGGTCTGTGGGGATTTTGCAGCCAGGACACTGTAATAACCCCCAGACTATCCTTCTGCCTCAGATCAAAATGAGTTGTTTTCTAGAGCTCCCCTCTCTCAACAGCTTCAAGAGTCTGCTTCCACACTTCAGGTTCACACCCTGCCCCACATCTGCAGACCTCTCCAGAGGCAGCTTTCCTGCAGCCCGGTTCCCACAGTGTGTGCATCTCTATTCTGCGGGACAGGAGACCTCACCTTATCCCAGGTGAAATCTTTCTTTTCCATGTGCCTTGTGGATCTTCTCTGAGTCTGCGTGTCTGTGCCAATTGGAGAGCAGTGTTCTGAGTCCCCGGCTGTTCGGTGAGTGCTTCAGCCACAGCTTTCAGACCGCCACAGACATCCACCTCCCTCTGCAAGATGGCACATTCTCCGCGTTCCCGCTGGTGGCTCTGGCAGACAAAAACCCAGTGGCAGTGTGGCTGCCTGGCCAGGAGAGCCCTGTCCAGCAGTCCCCTACCTTCTCCTGGAGGTCAATGACTCCCAACTTGCCAACAAACACTCCCAGTGCAACTCTCCACTGCTCTCTCTCCCTCTGCCCAGCGACAAAGGTCCAGACACGTCCGTCTATTCCACCACCATTTCTCAGCACCCTCCTTATTTCTTTTACATCACACAGTCAAACATGGCAGAGCCAACATTCAAAGTCCAGTGTGACTCACAGAGCCAGAGTTCTTAAACACTTAACTCCTTTTATTTAACAATTGAAATGGACTCCTGGGTGAGATGCAGTGTGTACTTCTACAGAAAACCAAAATGGAACCCTCAACCTGATCCATAAGGCACATGATTGCAGGAGCACTGGCTCATGATTTGCCTCCAGCAATGTCAGGTAGAATTTCAACGCAGTGGCTCCCTTCAATCCCTATAAGTCCCAGTTTCTGTTAGGCAATGCTGTGGCTCCAACTCAAATAATTTCATTTGCTGTGTTCCTATTCTTTCCAGCATTATTATTTCTTGGCACTATTCAAATTAAAATGACGATTCTTCTCTCTATTTTCATTGGTCTTTATGACCATTCCCTCATCTACATCTGTAATTTTAGACTTTTTTACTTTGCAGTTCCCTATTTTTTGGATCCATGAAAGAGCATAAATTAGGACTGTTTTCTATTCCAGAAAACTGTCAACAATTTTCTTCCCCAGAAAGCAAAATGAATGACAAAATGAATGAGACTTTCTTAGAAAGTGTGAAGGAATTTTTACTGGGTGGAGGAAATCTTAGAAATATAGGTCAATTCCTGGGCACACTGGGCAACTGTCACAGAATCACATACCAAATCAAGGCTACATTTTGGTCACCTTAAGTTAATTCTCTGGGCTTTGCTTCTAAAACACAACTTTGGTATTTTGCTCTTTGTTCTTACATAGAAAGGCAGGAGAACATCAAAGTTGGGAGACGTAGTCCCAATCCTATAGAAACTTTCAATCTAATAAGGACAGAAAGAGACAGCAGCTCTTGTAATTCTGGGTGGGGTGAAGAGCGAAGTGTTCCTTTCTCCCCACTGTTTAAGTGACCCTTGAATGGTAAGTAGATAAGAACAGTAGTTAACACAGAAGGTATGTAATATAGTAGAATTTAAATTCAGATGGCCTGACATCCTATGCCCAGCTCTTAACCACTATATTCTAATAATATTTAATCATCAGAGGGAAAGGGAAATTTCTTCTAGGGACACATCCATGAAAACATAGACACAGTCTGATGGTCAGTATGACAGAAATAAATAATGCATAATTTGAAAGAGTAAGAGATAAAATTAGAAAAAGAGCCGAAATCGGTTTGGCTCAGTGGATAGAATGTTGGCCTGCGAACTGAAAGGTCCCAGGTTTGATCCCGGTCAGGGGCATGTACCTTGGTTACAAGCACATCACCAGTAGGAGGCATACAGGAGGCAGCTGATTGATGTCTCTCTCACTGATGTTTTTAACTTTCTACACCTCTCCTTTCCTCTCTGTAAAAAATCAATAAAATATATATATTTTTTTTTAAAAGAAAAATATTTGGGAATTATTATTGAGATCTTTGAATGGTTTGGTAAGAAGTTTGACAATAATTTGATCCTCAATCTATAGCAAATTTTTATTGAGCATCTACTAAGTATGAGTCATTAAGAATGCAGTAGTGGTTTAATCTCCCACATTTATAGGGAACTCATATAATTTAACAAAAGGAAGATAAACAACCCAATCAAAAAAGTGGGCAATGGACCTAAAAAGATACTTTTCAAAAGAGGACATAAGGAAGGCCCAGAGACATATGAAAACATGCTCAAAGTAACTAATCATCTGAGAGATATAAATCAAAAGGACAATGAGTACCATCTCACACATGTCAGAATGGCTATCATCAACAAATCAACCAATGACATGTGCTGGCACGAATGCAAAGAAAAAGGAACCCTCATGCACTGCTGATGGGAATGCAGACTAGTGTAGCCATTGTGGAGAACAGTGTAAGTTTCCTCAAAAAACTAAAAATGGGACTCCCATTTGACCCAGTCATCCCACTTCTAGGAATATATCCAAAGAAACTAGAAACATCAATCAGAAAGGATATATGCACCCCTATGTTTATAGTAGCACAATTCACTATAGCTAATATTTGGAAACAGCCTAAGTGCCCATCAGCAGATGAGTAAATTAAAAAACGGTGGGACATCTACACAATGGAACACTACAATGCAGTAAAAAAGAAGGAATTCTTACCATTTGTAACAGCATGGATGGACTTGGAGAGCATTATGCTAAGCGAAATAAGCCAGTTGGAGAAAGATGAATATCACACAATCTCACTCATTTATGGAAAATAATAACATAAACCGATGAACAAAAACAGATCAATAGACTGAGAAGCTTCTTTCAGGCTGTCAAATCTCAGAGGAAAGGTAGTGGAGAGTGAGGGTAAGGGGGAGAGATCAACCAAAGGATTTCTATTCATACATATAAGCCTAACTAATGGACACAGAACCAGGGGTGTGAGAGCATGAGTGTAGGGGGTTGGGGGTGGAGCTGCAATGGGAGGATAAGCACACATATATAATACCTTAATCAATAAAGAAAAAAATTAAAAAAATGAATTAGTGAATAAAACAGTGTTGAATGAGCTGAAGAAATTTATAAGAGCAATTTTATTTTAATTGCCAGAAACAGAAACCAGATTTGAGTAAATTAATGAGACTAAGTGGTGATGTGGCATATTATTCTCTTAATAAACAGATAATGATGGACATTATAAAGATAGGACCTCAACTTGATGAGGCTGGAATGATGGAATCTAGGGGAGGATGGAGCTATTTTAGCCTGAGAAGTAAGAGAAATGGGAAAAAATTAAATAAATAAAAATGGGAATAATTCAAGAGACACTTTTATAGGACACAGTGGTGAGTAGATGTAAGACTGTACAGCTGTAAACTGAACAGATAGAGGTTTGGATGAAGTAGGTGCTCAGCAAGGAATGGGTGAATGAAGTGCTGAGACTTATTCTGGCCCCAGTTTCACAACTACAAGTATATGTGAAGCGCTCACAGTTTCATAAATACTGCAACAAGATAATAAAAATAAAATGATCTGAGAGCATGTGGAATAGCCCAAGGTGGGATGGCAACTTTAATATTTTCTAAACAGCTGCAAGCAAGAAAAAGTAGCCTGAGAGCAAACAAGAATGCAATGTGTTATATTTGAAAGCCAATGGTGTGTAATAAGAAATGGCTTTGATTTTTATGCTTGTGAATATGGGGTGTAGGTTTTACACATTTGAGTTATGAAGTTTTACATCAGTGCAATATGGTCTGAATACTAAGAAACTTTCTGTGAATGACTCTGGTGTTTTCACTACTCAGCACTATTGACCAGATGACAACCACCACCAGAGTCATAAACCTTTTAAAACAATCTCCTTTAAATTAAATAACACATCTTCTTCCTTTTCCTGTTTTCCTTCAACTCTCTTTCCTTCCTGGCTTCTTGCTGCTACTGATACTCTTCACACATTTTAGCTATGCTGTGATCACTATTGTGGAGATATAATTTCTTTATTGGCTAATAGCTACAAGATAATAGTAAAACATTTATATAGTTCCACTTCTTGCTAATGTATATAATATCTCTGAAGTAATATTCATAAAACATCAAAAATAATAATGTAAAACATGAACAATTCATACATTAACATACAGAAGTTTATACAAACTGTAAAAAACCAATCCCACTATGACTCCAACCCATTAAATCATTGTTTTCATCCAAGGATGGTCTAAAACACATGCTCTGGAGGAAAGCATCCAGAATTTCTCAAGGATTAATGTCATATAGCTTTTTTCTAGCTTGGGTGTGGATTGATTACTAACTAGACATCTGGTTGACATGGAGTGACAGAATTTTCTTTTATGTAGAAAACTGATGGACTCAGTGTCATGTAAAAAGTATTGTAAAATAAAGTTAAACTTTACTAATTAAAATGTAATAAAGAAAAACATTTAATGACATTAATTGGCGTTGCAGTGTAAAAAATACAGAGAATCAGTAAGGTGCAAGGTTACACTGCTTAAATTAATAGGAATCATAAATCTCTGTCGAGGAATTCCTTGAATTATATTGCTGGGTTTTCCACACATGTAGCATTGAATTACTTGGCAGATTTTTTTTTATTATTATTTCTTACCAAGTTGATTCAACATTCTCACTTAATTTAAGTTTTTCCTCTAGACCAGTGCTCAGTTCTAACAGACCTAATACCTTTTTTTAATAATAATTCTCCAAAACAGGGCTTAGGCCTGTTATATTTACTGTCCCCTTTTATAATAATTATTTTATGCCTGCTTTACAATTCTGAAATGATGTTAATGGATAATAACCTATCTACAAACAAAATTTTCAAAAATTCAATATAATGCCGAAACTATATCCCAAAGATGTAACTTACTCTGTATTTCAAGGGAAGTTGGTGTTTTTGCCTTCATCATTTTTCAAAATCACAACACCAATGGAAATACTGCTTGTGATATTTGAGGAGACAACACAACTGTAGCAATCCATAGATTCAATGCACTATCCATTAAAATACCAACAACATATTTTACAGACCTAGAAATAAGTCTTCAAAGATTCATCTGGAACAAAAAAAGACCTTGAATAGCCACAACAATCCTGAGAAAGAAGAATAAAGTAGGTAGGATCTCAATACCAGATTTCAAGGTATATTTCAAAGCAACTGTTCTCAAAACAGCCTGGTATTGGCAGAAGAACAGACACATAGACCAATGGAATAGAATAGAGAACCCAGATATCCACCTAAACCACTATGCTCAGTTAATATTTGACAAAGGAGGCATGAACATACAATGGAGTCAAGACAGCCTCTTCAATAAATGGTGTTGGGAAAATTGGACAGATACATGCCAAAAAAAAAAAATGAAACTAGACCACCAACTTACATCATATATAAAAATAAACTCTAAATTGATACTGGACTTAAACATAAGATGGGAAACCATAAAAATACTAGAGGAATTCTCAGGCAGAACAATCTCAGACATATGCTGAAAGAACTTCTTCACTGATACTGCTCCAAAGGCAATGAAAGCTAAAAAAAATAAAATAAACAAATGGGAGAACCTCAAAATAAAAAGCTTTTGCACAGCAAAAGAAACCATCTACAAAACAACAAGAAAGACCACTGTATGGGAGAACATATTTGCAAATGTAATCACTGATAAAGGTTTAATCTCCAACATCTTCAGCCAACTTATACAACTTAATAAAAGGAAGATAAATGATCTAATAAAAAATGGACAACAGACCTAAATAGAACCTTTTCGAAAGACAACAGAAGAAAGGCCAAGAGACACATGAAAACATGTTGAAAGTCACTAATTATCCGAGAGATGCAAATCAAAATGACAATGCGATACCATTTCACACCTGTCAGAATGGCAATCATCAACAAATCAACAAATGACAAATGTTGGCGAGGATGTGGAGAAAAAGGAACCCTTGTGCACTGTTGGTGGGAATGCAGACTGGTGCAGGCACTGTGGAAAACAGTATGGAATTTTCTCAAAAAACTAAAAATGGAACTCCCATTTGATCTAGCAATTCCACTCTTAGGAATATATCCTAAGAAATTACAAACACCAACCAGAAAGGATTTATGCACCCCTGTGTTCATTGCAGCACAATTTACAATAGCTACAATTTGGAAACAGCCTAGGTACCCATCAGCAGATGAGTGGATCATAAAATATGGTACATTTACACAATGGAATTCTATGTTGCCATAAAAAAGAAGGAATTTTTACCATTTGCAGCAACCTGGATGGAACTGGAGAGCCTTATGCTAAGTGAAATAAGCCAGTCAATGAAGGAGAAACACCACATGATTCCACTCATTTGTGGATAATAAAGAACATTATAAACTGATGAACAAAAGGTTAGATACAGAGTCAGTAAAGCATCAAACAGACTGTCAAATTACAGTAGAAAGATTAAGGAGAGGTGGGGTAGATAATCGATCAACCAAAGGACTTGTATGCATGTATATGAGCATAACCAATGAACAGAAGACACTTGGGGGTTAGGTTATGTCTGGGAGGAGGGGCAATGGGAAGATATGTATACATGTAACACATTAATAAAAAAAATTAAAAATAAAAAAGCAACCTGCCTTGAAATCATATATAAATTTAAACACTTGACTACTTTCTTATGTCATTAAGTGTAAGACTATTTACATATTTAAATGCATATTGTATTACATTAAGTTATTCCCTCTTATTTCTTCTTTGTATTTTAGTTACGGCATTTAAATATGTTTTTGCAATTTTGCATATAGATGGGTTGCTGATTAATTTCATTTCAAAGTAGTAAAGCTGACCAGAATTCTAGTCATCTCAAGATCCAATTGGAGCTAAAAAAATAAACAAATGGGAGAACCACTTATGTGTTGTCACAGTTTTGGTTTCTTGTGGAAAGCTGGACTGATGCACTCAGTATCTGCTATGTTGGCTTGTGCCATGGGGTTTCTCAGAACATGGCATCTTCCTTCCCCTGGAATAAGTGATACAACAGAGTGAGTGGAAGGAAGAGAAGCCAAGAGGAAGGGAGAAAGATCAAGGATAGGCTCTGAAGTTGGAAGTGAAAGACTGTTATAACCTAACCTCTGAAGTGCCATCCCTTCATTCTGTCCAATTTTATTCACTAGATGCAAGTCACTGAATCCAGCCTACACTCAAGGGGAGGTGACTACAGAAAGCTAACCCAGAAGGTGAAAACATGGGAGCCATTTTAGGGCCTGCCTGCAACACGTGTCTGTGGAGTTTTTCCAAGATTCTTCCAAAGAAAAAAGAAGGATGGAACTCACGTCTTCTTTTTCCATCTCTAATGCCTGGTGTACCTTGGGACCCTCAGTTTTGCTTTTTTCTCTCATATTTCATTTTAGTTCACATCAGCAGGCTCTCTTTTGCATATATTCTTCTGTGCCTTTTTCTTTCAACTCTCATACTGACCATATGAAATACTCTCTCCAGGTTTTTCCCTCTTCTTTTTACTTTTCTCTTTTTTTTATTTAGAAAAGATCCCCTCCCTCAATAAGACTCCTGTATTATTTTATATGTACAGTATATATATTAAGAAAAATAAAAGAATAGCTTCATATTTTGAAAAAATGTATAAAAGGAACATTATTGTAACCCCCCAAATTTCCATTTCAACTAATGTTCTTGAAAATTCATGGAAGAACCCTGCAGACTCTTTAGGATCAGCTTACTCATCTTTATTCAATTAAGCACACTCTTCTCAACATATTCTCTTTAGAAATAGATACCATATATCTCATTTGACCTCTTTTATTTATCTAATCGCCACCATTCTAATATTTCATAACATATCTCAAAGAAAATATATACTTGCTGAGATTTGTCATTTCAAGTAACTTGATCGACATTTATGATATAATTCATTGTGGGAAAATAAGCACTACTCTATTAGCCCAATACTGCTTATTACTGGTCCACTCACTGCTCATATTACCTTGGGCAAATCACATTTTGTGACCCAGAACTTCTAAAACCCTTTTGTTCTAATATTTGGTCTTTAACTATGGTTCCTGACACAATGTTCTCCTTTGACCTTTGGAAATTTCTGAGGGATGAGTTTCTTTTTGTATGTTTGTAAGATGACTGGTGTCTGGGATCCCCTAGATTGCTTCAGAATGGGGACTGATTACAGTTAAGATTACAATGTGGAACTTTCAGTGCCATCCATCATCCTCTGGAGAGAAGAACTGGGCTGGGGTTGAGTTCATAATTGAGCATGCCTGTGTGATGAAGCCTTCACAAAAATCCCCAAACTATGAAGTGCTAGAAGATTTGGGTTGGTAAACGTATCCATGTGCTGAAATGATGGTCACCCCATTTTCATGGTGAGAGAAGTGCTTGTATTCAGGATCCTTTAGGACTTCACCCTAGGTCAGCTAGCCACTTGAGTGTGGATCTTCCACAAAATACCATGGCCTGGGTGAGTCTATTTTGAAGAAGTGGCATTAGAAGAAGTTTGAGTTTAAAAAATTTGGTTCTCAAAAGAAATTTCAATTGGTGTATTGTTGATATTTAACTCTGTTAACTAATGAGTTTGCTGACCAATGCCCTAGGTAAGTCTTCATCTGGCTTTTCATCCATATCTCTATTATAAAAAATCCTTGGTCATGATGCTGTCATGCCGTAATCACCAAAGACTGGTCAGCCAGGAGGCTGCATGCACCATGAGACATGTGTGCATGGATGAGGTATGCATGCATAGCGGGGAGTTGATGCTGCATCCCCACAGGTGCAATGGATGTGGGTCTCGCACAAATTCACACACTGGGCCTCTAGTCTGTTATAATAAACCAGTACACACAAGTAATTGTTTCCCTGAGTTCTTTGAGCCATTATAGAAAATTATGAATCCTGAGGAATTAGTTATGGAAAGTCCTGATTTATAGCTAGTTTTTTGACAGAAGTGCAGGTGACAACTTGGGACTTGTTACTGGTGACTGACATGTGTATGGGGGTAGATGTACAGCCCTATGGGGCTGAGTTTATAACCTGGAGACTGTGTTAATTTCAGATGGTTACTGCCATTGTTAAACTGTAGAACATCAAATTGGTGTTGGAAGAGTTGGAGAATTGGTCAGTGTGGGGTAATACCCCCACTTTTCGGTGTCAGAAGTGTTCTATGAGTAGAAGAATAGAGAAGTTTCCTTTTAATTTTTCAGCATTTTTTAGATCATTTGTATAAAGGAAATCACAAAACTCACGTAAATTACTAAAGGATTCCTTCCAAGATGGGTGAAAAAACAGTTGTGAAGATACTTTTAAAACAATGATATGTTAGAAATTCATTAGGGGTTATTATTATATGTAACATTGCTTCTGTGAATTAAGGCCTGCTAAGTTCAAACTAATTCTCATGTAAATAAACTTGGGAAAAACAATCCATTTCTACACTGGAAATTTCCCATATTAAAAATTTACACTTATAAAGATAAAATTGGGTAGTTGTGCACAAGTTCTGATAAGGAAGTTGACATGGAAATATTTTAACTTTGATATATTTTAAAATTTTGCCTGAATTATTTTTCAGATTAGATTCTCATGCCAGTGAAATAGACAAGATAGAAGAAAGAAAAGTGAAATTACAAAGTCTGCCAGTACATAGATATGACTTCCGTATTTTAAAGAACCTGAGAAGCACTGAATACACACAATAGGCAATTAATAAATGTCTCTCAGAAGGAGTTTAAAGTTGCAACTCTATAGCCATGGAGTATTTGAAGTATAGAAGAATCTATTGATTTTTAGTTAGCAGCAATAACAACAACAAAAAAGTAATTAGGCACAATGAGCTCTCAAGATAGCCTTCAATATAGACAATGCCAGTATTTACTATTCCTCACTGTCCTCATATTCTGAATCAATTCATGTTTGAGTACTCATGAATGTGATGTGCTGTGTATATCATAAAGAGCTTTTAGATATCATTCGGCAGTGTTCTCCTCAAAATGCAACTCGACTAGTAAAGCCAGCAGGAGCTTTATTTGGTTCTGTAAAAACCTGTGTGGTTCATTTGTGCAAACTAACTTTTAACAATTTGTGAGCTGCAGCTTTAAAGACTTTTGGTATTTAATATAAAATGCAAACCTGGTTAACAATTCTTTTTTTAATATTTTATTGATTTTTTACAGAGAGGAAGGGAGAGAGAAAGTCAGAAACATCGATGAGAGAGAGACATCGACCAGCTGCCTCCTGCATGCCCCACAGTGGAGATGTGTCCGCAAGCAAGGTACATGCCCCCAACCGGAATCTTAGCTGGGACCTTTCAGTCTGCAAGCCGGCGCTCTATCCACTGAGCCAAACCGGTCTTGGCTATATTTTCTTTATTATATGTATTTTTGGTGTTCTGAAAGGCTGGCATCTACGAATTTCAGGAGGCCTATAATTTTCTAGCAATTTCATTAGAACAGCTTCATTTACTGAATCATTTTCCTGATTAAAAGTATAAAATTTATTGAAGCATATATAGTTGATACATACTTCACTTTTAGGTCAGACAGAGGACTCCTAATTCTTGCCCTTTCATTAATGTGTATATTATATATTGTAGTTTTATTCAATAATAAAAATTAGGAAGATATTTGTTATTGTAATTCCACCAATGTGAGATTACTTAGAGCTAATGTTTCTATTGATAAATGAGTAGAACTCTAAATATCATATCCCTTCTTATAATTTATTTAAAAACTGCTCCCTTAGAAAATTGTTTTTAGAAAGCACTGATATGAACAGGCTATTTTATGCATGAAGAAGCTATATTCAAATTATATTTTTGTCAATACTATATGTACTTTTTTTCTGAAATGCAGTATCACTTGTTCTTTTTGATGTATGTTTTTTTTTTTTTGCCTGGAATTTAAGCAATAATGCCTACTGAAATACTCTTTATATTCTGGGAACATATTTTGTTCTTAAGACAAAACCATAGCATTCAGATTATATATGTCCTATTCTTAAGAGCCAGTGAAGGAGGGAAGGAAATAGAGCAATTGTCTTATAACATGTAAGAGTCAGGAGGTAAAATATTAAGTGAAATTTCTTGTTTTTCTACATTAAAATTTATGGCTAAGAGAAGTTAAGTTAGTTAGGAATAGGGGGACAGCATAGCTTTTAACATTTCCTTTCATTTCACATTTTCTTTTTTCTTTTTATGCCACTTTCACATGTAATATATTTATAATATAACCATACTTTTTACTCTTCCATTTGGAAAATAGATTTTGGACATCAAGAAGTAGGTTCCAAGAAAGAATTAGCTTACTGAGTTATGATCTGGACAGAAATATTTGAGTGAATGCAGCAGCATGAGTAACCAATTCATTAATTTTATTATCTTACAATTTCATCCCTAAAGTTGGTGTTTGTTTTAGTAAAGTCTTTGTCTTAAAAATGACCTCCAGTAAATGAACATTCCCTAAAATTTTGTGGATCTATTTCTTTTAATTCTAAATGTATTGCATGTCACTCTCAGATCAGTCATTTGTGGCTTTGACAAGTGCTGGAAAATGTATTTAGATATGAAAATAACCAAGCTCATTTTATTTTAAGCATTAATTTTAATTTTGTATCTATCTAATATATAGCAGATAAAAAGTGAAGTATCAACTATATATGCTGTCAATAAATTTTATAATTTGAAGAGAGAGAAAGAGAGAGAGAAGATCAACGTGAGAGAGAAACATCAAACAGCTACCTCCCTTACTTGCCTTGACTGGAAATTGTACCTTACACCTGAGTATGTGCCCTGACCAGGAATTAAACCAGTGACATTTCATTGCACAGGGACAACGTTCCAACCAACCAAGTCTCACTGGCCATGCTATTTCCTGATATTTTAACAAATTTCCATTTATCATGTGCTTGACACTGCAAAGTCACAGTTACCTGTGGTAACAAGATCCTATATTAGACTAATATGCAAATTGACCAAACAGCTGAATGACTAGTCGCTATGACACATACTGACCCCCAGGGGGCAGACGCTCAACACAGGAGTTGCCCCCTGGTTGTTAGTGCACTCCCACAGAGGAGTGCCACTCAGCCAGAAGTCCTGAGCTTGGCTCACTGCTGGCAAGTGCAGTGGCAGTGTGGGAGGTTGTCCTGCCTCCACAGCAGCACTAAGGATGTCCGACTGCCAGCATAGGCCCGCTCCCCTGAGAGCTCCAAGACTGTGAGAGGGCACAGGCCAACCTGAGGGATCCCCTCAAGTGCACAAATTTGTGCCTAAGCCTCTAGTATTACTATAAAACATGAAGCTGATTTTCACATATATATTATAGAATTTCTTCATATTGCCAACTTGCACAAACTTTCAGATATAACTTAGAGTATACATTTTATCCAAATATTTTTCATGGAAATGCGTTTATGTTCCAACATATAATATATAAGACATTTATTTTTATTATTTAGAAAAGCTTATATTTTACTGCTTAGTAAAGACTTCAAGGGAGAAGAGCCACCTCTGAAATTCAACTATCCTCTTATATACTTTAGCATTGTATTCTCTGGCTAGAAGTATATGACCAAAGATGTCAAGTTTCCTGTTTAAATTTAAGTGATTGATCCATTTTCACCAAAGCCATTTTATTTTATTAAATAATGCACTTTTATGCTTGCTTTTAGAACTGTATTGGTTCCTACTAGTAACCTCGATGAGCTGTTTCATTCTCATACAGGTATTCATCTCTAGTACCATAGTTCACATTTAGGTCAAATATTCAACAACACGCTGGCTTGATTTTGAGTAATGGCATATTTCTAGTCTTCTGGATTTATGTTATATTTGGACCAAGATATGGCAAATATTAAAAGCTAATGATTATTAACTGCATCTTTTTACTTTTGAACTTCTGACTCCTCATTTGTGGAAAGTAATTCCTTTTACTTCATTGAGTTTCTGTGAGATTGGTCAATATAACATGCTTAATATATGCACTGTAAGTAAAAATGTTCTATATTACTGTAACTGTATTATTTCCTATAGCTGCTATGACAAATTACCACAAATTTAGTGGCTTAAAACAACACAAATTAATTTTTTTGTAGTTCTGGGAGTCAGATGTCCAAAATCAGTATTTTTTTTTAAAAAAATGTTTATTGTTGATAGTATTACATATGTCCCCTTTATTCTCCCATTGACCTCTTCTAGCTCACCCCTGTCACCTACTTCCTGTGTCCATGACTTATAAAAATATGCATACAAGAGCTTTGGTTGATCTCTTCCCATCCACCCATCCCTACCTTCCCCCAAATCAGTTTCAATGGGCTAAATAAAGTCAAGGTGTTGGCAGAATTGATTCCTTCCAGAACCTACAAGGGGATAATTCATTTCTTTTCATTTTCTAGCACCTGAAGGCCACCTGCCTTCTTTAGCTTGTGACCCATTCTTTTCCCTTGCTACTTTTATCAGGTCTCTTACTGCCTCTTCTTTAGTCAAATCATTTTCTGCCTTCCTCTTATAAGGGCACAGTGATAACATTCAGGATCAACATAAATAAGTCTTGATACTATCTACAGCTCAAGATTTTTAACTTAATCACATTTGCAACTCTCTTTTTCCATATAAATAGGGTGAAGGTTATCCAGAAATTAGGACACCACTATCTTTGGGGTGTCCTATTATTCAGTCTTTATATAAGCCTCTCTTTATTTTTCTTTTTTTTAAAAAATATTTTATTGATTTTTTTACAGATAGGCAGGGAGAGAGATATAGAATTAGAAACATTAATCAACTGCCTCCTGCACATCCCCTACTGGGGATGTGTCTGTAACCAAGGCACATGCCCTTGACTTGAATTGAACCTGGGACCCTTCAGTCCCCAGGCCAATGCTCCATCCACTGAGCCAAATCAGTTAGGGCAAAGCTTCTCTTTCTTATTCTTAACAAATTTCTATGGGCTCACTTCAGAGTAGCAAAAAAGAAAAACCCATCTCTGAAAAGTGTCCCAGAATATTCTAATGTACCCTTCTAAAAAAAAACAAAAACATAAAAACACTTAAAAATAATATAGAAAACTTTCCTGACTTTGGAAAGAAAAAGTTACACAAGTCCAAGAAGCACAGAAAGTACCAAACAAGATGAACCCAAAAAGACTATCAACAGAAACACATTGGGCCAGAAGGGAATGGAATGAAGTATACAAAGTAAGGCAAAGCAAGGGACTAAATCCAAGAATACACTATTATAACGGGCTATCATTCAAAATTGAAGGGAAAACCAGGAGCTTCATAGACAAAAAAGGAGTTCATTACCACTAAGCCAGCAATACAAGAAATGCTAAAAGGACTGTTGTAAAAAGAAGAAATAGAAAGGGAAGAAGAAACACAGGCATAAAACATAAAAGTGGCAATGAACAAGTACCTATCAATAATAAACTTAAAGGTAAATGGATTAAATTCTTCAATTAAGAGACATAGGGTTACTGAATGGATAAGAAATTAACACTCAAAAATCCATCACATTTTTATACAACAACTAGAGGCCTGCTGCACAAAATTTGTGCACAGGAGTGTGTGTTCCACAGTCCAGCCTGCACCTTCTCCAATATGGAACCCCTTAAGGGATGTCCCTCTCACAATCCAGGACTGTTGGCTCCCAAGCTAATCACCCCTTAACCACTCCTTTGCCAGCCTGATTGATGCCTAAATGCTATCATGCCAGGCTATTTGCCCCTAACTGCCCTTCCCTGCAGGCCTGGTCACCCTTAACTGCCCTCCCCTGCAGGCTTGATCACCCCCAACTGCCCTCTCTTGCAGGCCTGGTCCCTCCTAACTGCCCTCCCTGCATGTCATCTTATGGTGACCATCTTGTGTCCACATAGTGGCATCCAGCCATCTTGTGTGTTCAAGTGATGGTCAATTTGCATATTATCCTTTTATTGGATAAGATTAGATAGGACAGAGGCCTGTTATATGGGTGTAGGCCAGCTGGTTTGCTCTGAAGGGTGTCCCATATCAGGGTAAGGGTTCCCTTGGGGTATGGGGCAGCCTGGGCAAGTTACCTGTGGTGGTTTGCAGACTAGCCATGTCCCTTGGTGACCCAAGTGAAACCCTGGTATCTGGGATTTGTTTATCTTCTATAATTGAAACTTTGCAGCCTTGTATTGAGACCAAGGCAGTCCAGGGTTGTAGAAGCTTGGCTTCCTTCATCTCTGGGGGCAACTCAAGCCTCCTGCTTTTTCCAGCTCCATTGCTGCCACCATTTTTGTTGGAATTTATTTACCTTCTATAATTGAAACTTTGTAGCCTTATGTGGAGGCCTAGGCCTGCTAGGATGTGCAGAGACCTTGGCTTCCTCCATTGCCAGGGAAACCCAAGCCTCCTGCTCTCTCCATGGCTTCAGCCATCTTGGTTGAGTTAATTTGCATACTCACTCCTAATTGGCTGGTGAATGTGGCTTGTAGTGTAACAGATTGATGGTTAATTTGCATATTACTCTTGTATTAGATAGGATAGTGAACTTTCAGAAAGAGAAACTAAAAAATAAAACACAATTCCATTTACCATCAGAACAACAACAACAAAAAATTTAATATATTTAGGAATAAACTTAACCAAAGAAGTAAAGGACTTATACTCTAAAAATTACAGGACATTGAAAAAAAGAGATAGAAGAGTGGAAGAATATACTGTGTTCATGGATTGTTAGAATCAACATCATAAAAATATCCATACTACCCAAAGCAATCTATAGTTGCATAGCAATCCCCATTAAAATATCAAGGGCATATTTCACAGACCTATAACAAACATTCCAAAAATTTATATGGAATCAAAAAGACCCCAAATAGCTGCACTTTTGTCTCATTCTGTCAGAATAATTTTGTTTTGGTCTAAAATACATATCTTGCCAAAAACTGGTTTGCCTCAATGGATAGAGCATCGGACTGTGGACTGAAAGGTCCCAAGTTTGATTCCAGTCAAGGGCAAGTATCTTCGTTGAGGGCACATTCTCAGTAGGGGGTGTGCAGGAGGTGGCTAATTGAAGTCTCTCTCTCTCATCAATGCTTCTAACTCTCTATCCCTCTCCCTTCCTCTCTGTAAAAAATAATAAAATATATTTTTATAAAAGGTACTTTAAAAATACATATCTATAATGATAAAAGCATAATATGCTAATTAGACCAACATCCTTCTGTAAGAAGCCAGGGATGCGAGGGAAGCCCTGGTCTGGGGTTCCAGAGGGAAACCAGTGCCAGTATACAGGAGATGGAAGGCTACTCTTGCACAAATTTTGTGCATTGGGACTCTAGTTATTAATAATGTGCAAGTAAATCTGCAGGCACAAAACTGTAAATATGTGAGAAGTGTTTATTTAGGTCCTTTGCTCATTTTTTAACTTAATGGTTTATATTTCTTTTGTTAAGTTGTATGAGTTCCCTATATATTTCGTAAATTAACCCCTTATCAGATGTATCATTGGCAAAGGTGTTCTCCTGTGTAGTGGGCTCTCTTATTGTTTTGTTGATGGTTTCTTTTGCTGTACAGAAAAGGTTTTTATTTTGATGTAGTGCCATTTGTTTTTTTCCTCCTTAGTTTCCATTGTCCTAGGAGATGTATCATTAAACATATTGTTATGAGAGATGTCTGAGATTTTGGTGCCTGTAGTTTATTCTTGGATTTTTATGTTTTCATGTTTTACATTTAAGTACTTAATCCATTTTGAGTTTATGGATAAATAGTGTAAGTTGGTGGTCTAGTATCAGAACTGCTTAGAGAGATTCTTTTATAATTTAAAATGTCAACAAAGAGTAAAAATTCACACAAAGAATTAGAGAAGGTATTTTACTTTGTTTTATATTGTTTAATTTTATAATGTAGAAGTGTATCCTATCTAATAAAAGAATAATATGAAAATTCACCACACTTCTACTACACTCAAAGCCACACCCACTAGTCAATCAGGAGGGAGTATGCAAATTAACCCAACCAAGATGGCTGTGGCCATGGAGAGGACAGGAGGCTTGGCTCTGCTGAAGGCTATAAAGTTTCAATTATAGAAGATAAATAAATTCCAGATACCAGGGCCTCCACTTAGGTCTCCAGGGGGCGTGGCCAGCTTACAAACTACCACAGGCTCCTCTCCTAGGCCACCCCACACTTGAAGGGAACCCCCACCCTGATTCGGAACACTGTTCAGGGAAAACCAGCTGGCCCCCACCCATGCACCAGGCCTTTATCCTGTCTAATACTATCTAATAAAATAATAATATGCAAATTGACCATCACTCCAACACACAAGATGGTTGCCCCCATGTGGTCAAAGATGACTTCCCTTATTTGGACACAAGGTGGCTGCCACAAGATGGCCAGCAGGGGAGGGAAGTTGGGAGGGACCAGGCCTGCAAGGGAGGGCAATTGGGGGTGATCAAGCCTGTAGAGGAGGGCAGTTGGGGGGACCATCCCTGCAGAGGAGGGCAAGTGGGGGGTACCAGGCCTGCAGGAGAGGGCAGTTAGGGACAAACAGGCTCTCAGGGGATCAGTTAGGCATCAATCAGGCTGGCAGGGGAGTGGTTAGGGGGTGGTCAGACTGGCAGGCAGAATTGGTTAGGGGTAATCAGGAAGGCAGGCAGGTGAGCAGTTGGGAGCCAGCACTCTTGGATTGTGAGAGGAATGTCTGACTGCCTATTTAGGCCTGATCCTACCAGGAGTGGGCCTAAACAGGCAGAGGGAAATCCCTTGAGGGGTCCCATATTGGAGAAGGTGCAGGCCCGGTTAAGAGACACACCCCAATGCATGAATTTTGTGTACCGGGCCTATAGTTTTCTAATAAAATACCAAGTAAATAATCAATTAAAAGTAAAATGCTACTCTCAGTTACCTAGATTATATTGTAGTTAATCACATTATATTGCATTTAGATACATTACAATTGTTTTTATAATAGCAAAGGTAGAAACAATAAAAAATTACCTAAAAAATTAGGTAGAATATTAAAGTTTAAACTGTGGAGCTTGGTGCATTTTACCCAACAATTTGGTCTCTCTTTGCCCTTTTCCTACCAAATCTCTACTTGAATCTTACCTTCTACACATTGAAAATACTTCTAACTTGTAGAGAAAATCCCACAATTGCATGCCTTTTTTGCTTTATTACTCTATCATGCTATCTAAAGAATTCCTTTCCTTTGTCTTTATCTGGTTAAGTTTTAAATGTCCTTCAAAACCAAGTCTCAAATTATCAAGAACCAACTGATCAAATCTGTCTCAGGATCCATTGTTTACAATCCCAAACTAAGTTGGCACACATCTATCACAGCATTTACCTTGGTACTTTCATTGTTTATACAGCTGTGCTACTACAACTAAGGTATCGAGAGAAGGAATTAGATCTTTTAATTCTGTATCATAGTACCAATCATAAAAAGTATATTTTTTTCAAACAGTTGAATGAAAATCTACAAATAACATTAATTTCATATTTGGTTCTTCCACCAATTAACAAGAAGGCATGAGATAATCTTGATTTTCAAAATAAATTATTCTATTAGATTTACTTTTGAAAGATCTTGTTAATAAAAATGTAGCTAAGGAATGACAGAGAGTTCAATCAGTAGCGGGAGCCAAGAGTGGATCCCAGAGAGCCTTGGACAGCCCCACTGACGCCGCTGGTCTAGTTACCATCACACCCGGGGAGGAGCCGCAGCTGCCACAGCCGGCCCCAGTCACCATCACCTCAACCATGAGCAGCGAGCGAGACCCAAACCCAGGAGCCACCCACCCCCCGCCCCCTGCCCCACCGTAGCCCCCACCCTCAGCACTGCCAATACCAAGCCTGGCACCGTGGTCAGCGGTGCAGGGAGCAGCGGCCAGGGCTGCCTCATGGATGGCGCCTGCCATCGGGGACAAAAAGTTCAGGAGACAATAAGGTCATTGCAACGAAGGTTTTGGGAACAGTAAAGTAGTTGAATGTAAGAAACGGATATGATTACATCAACAGGAATGACATCAAGGAAGATGTATTTGTACACCAGACTGCCATAAAGAAGAATAACCCCAGGAAGTACCTTCGCAGTGTAGGAGATGCAGAGACTGGAGTTGGATGTTGTTCAAGGAGAAAAGGGTGCGGAGGCGGCCAATGTTACAGGTCCTGGTGGAGTTCCAGTACCAGGCAGTAAATATGCAGCAGACCATAACCATTATAGAAGCTATCCGTGTCGCAGGGGTCCTCCACCCAATTACCAGCAGAATGACCAGAATAGTGTGAGTGAGGGGAAAGAATTGAGGGATCAGAGAGTGCACCAGAAGGCCAGGGCAACAGCGCCGGCGATGGTTCCCACCGTACTACATGCGGAGACCCTATGGGCGGCTACCACAGTATTCCAACCCTCCTGTACAGGGAGAGGTGATGGAGGATGCTGACAACCGCGGTGCAGGAGAACCAGGCAAACCAGGGAGACAGAATATGTATCAGGCTATAGACCGTGGTTCCGCAGGGATCCTCGACAAAGACAGCCCAGAGAGGATGGCAATGAAGAATATAAGGAAAATCAAGATGAGACCCAAGGTCAGCAGCCACTTCAACGATGGTACCGGTACCGCCGCAACTTCAATTACCGACGCAGCTGCCTAGAAAGCCCTAAACCACAAGATGGCAAAGATACAAAAGCAGCTGATCCTCTAGTTGAGAATTCGTCTTCTCCTGAGCAGGGCGGGGCTGAGTAAAAAATGCCGCCTAACATCTTTACCATCATCCATTTTAGTCATCCAACAAGAAGAAATATGAAATTCCAGCAATAAGAGCTGAAGACCTTAAGTGCTTGCTTTTTGAAGAAATATGAAATTCCAGCAATTGGAGCTGAAGACCTCAAGTGCTTGCTTTTTTCCCGTTGACCAGATAACTAGAACTATCTGCATTATCTATGCAGCATGGGGTTTTTATTATTTTTATCTAAAGACGTCTTTTTTTTGGTAATGACAAACATGTTTTTTAAGAAAAAAAAAAAGAACCTGGTTTTTCTCAACACACCTTTAAAGGTTTTTAAATTGTTTCATATCTGGTCAAGTTGAGATTTTTAAAAACCTCATTTTAATTTGTAATGAAAGTTTGCAGCTTGAAAAAAAGAAGTTTACAGCTTGATTTTTTCCAAAAATCAACAAACTGCAAGCACCTGTTAATCAAGGTCTTAAATAAATTAAAAAAAAAAAACATGCCAAAAGTATTATGGAAGAACATAAATTAAAGAATTTGGGTATTTAGCTTGCAAACTCATATGAGCTTCTATAAAATAGAAATAATAAAAATTACTTTTCAGGATTCTTGTGTGTATGAAATAAAGTGTTGAATACCGAAGCTCTCTGTAAATTATTATGAAATAAGATATTATTGTATTTAGTACTAGTAATATGAATTTAGAAGAAATTAGTTATTCCTTAAGGCAATCTATAAAAAGAATACAAATATATTATGTTTATTATTTAACTAGAGAATCAGAGCATGAAATTTGTGCAGTTGTGGGGAGGGTCCCTCAGACCAACTTGAGCCCTTTTGTAGTCTGGGAGCCCTCAGGGGATGTCCAGCTGCCAGCTTAGGCCATCCTTAGCACTGCTGCAGAGGCAGGAGAGGCTCCTGCCACTGTTGCTACTCCTGGATCAGGGCTTCAGGCTGAGTGGTGATCCCCCTCTGGGAGCACACTAACCACCAGAGGGCAGTTCCTGCATTGAGCATCTGGCCCGTGGAGGTCAGTGTGCATCATGACAACCAGTCATTCCGATGAATGGTCACCTTTCCCCTTTTTGCCTAAATTCTGTACTTGGCAATTCTTTTTGCATTTCTAAAATTTAATTCTCTAAGTTGGCATTATTTAGTACCAGATAGTGAAACAGAATTGTTCAGGAAATTGGCAATAATTGTTAGAAAAATGAAGTCTAATTACTATACTCTGTACATTCAACACACTGTTGAAAGCCCTGACAAAACAAATTAGGAGGTTTTCTCATCACCACAGCAACAATTTTCAAATTTGTTTTGCTTTTCTGAAAATATAACCATTCAAACACAGTTAATTTAACTTGAGAAGGATGAGAAATTGATTTTTTTTAAGCGATGCAATCACGCTTAAAAGCATCAGGTTAAATAATGTTAAGCACAGTTTAATTTGTTTACATACCTTTAGAAAACATATTGTGGAGTTATAGCAAACAGGAGTTGACTATAAAATGAGTAAAATGGCTGGTGGAATATTTTATTGCACTTTGTATTATTCATTTGAAATCAAAGATGGTTAGTATAAATTAGTAACATTCTTCACTTACATTATGACCTCAATAAATGCCTCCTGACTATTACCTATATATTAACATGACACATTTCGAATGATCCATTCATCTAATTTAAAATAAATATGCTTTTTAGAAGTCTATAAAATTCCATAAAGAAATCCATAAAATTCAAATGAAAATTAGGGATACATAATAGTATCTTTTAATTAAGAATATTTAGATTGTATTAATCAGCAAATATAAACAACAGAGATTAAACATAATATGATAATATTTGAGCTAAAAAATTACTTTGATTGAAAATTTGTGTCTTAGTATTTCAATCTGAAATTATATGAAAAAAAGGAAAAAAAATGACCATATTTCTGATAAGATTATTTAATTTATCTATGTTCAACAAGAGTCTTTTGATTTTTGATAATCTAGTAAAGGCCTGATGCACGAAATTCATGCAAGAGCCTTAGCTCTGGTCCCTGCTCCCCGTTGTCAAGACTGGGGGCCTCTGCTGCCTCTGCCTCAGCTCATGCCAGCTTCGCCTTTGTCTGGAAGGATGTCTGGTCTAATTAGCATATTACGCCTTTATTATTATAGATTCTTACATTTTAAAAGGTTTGCCTATGCTAAATCTAACCCTTGAACTTTGTACTCATTGTTCCTTCTACCTGGAACTTACTTCCCTCCACTTTTCATATGATTTGTTCATGCTCTTCCTTCAATTTTTAAAAAAATGTGTATTTATTTATTTAGAGGAAGGGAAAGTGAGAGAGTGAAACAACCATGAGAAAAACATGATCAAGATGCCTCCTGAACTCCCCCTACTGAGGATTGAACCTACAACTTGGGCATGCATCTTGATGGAAATTGCACTGGTATGATGTTCAACTAACTGAGCAAAACAGGCCAGGACTCTTTCTTCAGTTTTTTATTTAAATGTTTTCTCCCTCAGAGGCCTGTCCTGATTATACTATCCCAAATCCAAGCTTCTTACCCAACCTAGTACTTTCTCTTTCATTAACTTGTTAAATTTCTTCATCACACTTACTATAGATAGTATGTCACACATTAGGAAAAAGGGAAGAAATAAGAGAGTCATAAAATGAATGGATTAATGAATTTTATGAATATAATGCCTTACAATTATAGTCTATAATTACATATATTCTGCTATCCTTTGAAAGAAACAAATCAAACAAGTGATATTTATAGAGTGCCTTCTATGAACTCAAGACTGTTATAAATGTATATGGAATTAAAAATGAATATCTTTTTATGTCCTGGTTATGAGACATAGGAAAATATAGAAAACTATAGAATATTGAATAAAAATTCACTCTATTTTACATTTAAGAGAGAGTTCATGGAATGAGACATCTTGAGCGAGAGTTCAATCACTGGAGGCTTGATGGAGAGTTTTAGGCATCCTTCACACCTTATAGCATAAATGCACTTTGTCTTCTTTTATATGAGCACACAGAAATTTAAAGAGAATTAGGATTATCACTCTATTTTAAAATATATTCTTATTTTAATAGGCCAAATTCCTCTATGTAATGGGAAAGTCCTGAGATATAGTGTTTAGGATATGTAATTCTCAGCCACCATGGTGCCCTGCAATCAGCATTTAAACCCTCCATGATTGCTTTCCAATGATGGTGCTTTATTCATCCTGGGTTCATTCAGAACCAGCAGTTTGCAAATGACACATTTTGATTCACTATTCAATTCAGGTCTAGGCTTAATCATGAAAATGATAGTTATTACATGGTCCTTATATTCCCAATAGAATGCCCAGCACTTTGCATCTGACAAGCAAAAGGTTAGAGATTTCGGTTTCCTTTAATATTTTAGTCACTATGTAGCCTTTGATAAGTCATTTCATCAAGACAACAAAAAGCAATTATTGTTTTTTAAGCCACGGAAAATGCTTAATGAAAAAAATACAATGGTCATATATATATATATATATATATATATATATATATACACTTTATTTACTTATATTGAAAGGAATTTCTGCTTCAATAAACAATTATAAAACATCCTACAAGAATTATTAAATGCTAGGTATAGATTTTTAAAACAAATTATGTGTTTAAAATTATTTAAACATTTGTAAATTTTACATATTCATTCTAAGTCAAAGTGGCCTTCAAATGAACCAAATTAGTCACTCTTTGAAGTCAATTGATTATATACTGAGAACTATAATGTTCTGAAAAAAAAGCACAGAAACAAATTAGACAATGTGGTTGACGATCAAATACTTCATTTACTAAAAATTGTATTCCGTCTGAAAGTTCTATGGATTTCATATTTGATGCGCTTCAGTATTTATAATACTCTTTTGTTATGCCTTTGAAGGCAGCAATGGCCTTTCTCTTATTCAGGGGCCTGAAACACTAATGGATTCATTTGAAATGAAGGACTAACATGTGAAATTAGGCTGTAATAAGAAAAAAATGTAAATTTAAGTTTTTTTTTCCACATCTCAGTCTTGTGAACTTTCTCTTGTAATGCACTATAATCAAAAGATTATAAATTTTAGGGTTAGATGAGAAATCAAATCCTCTGTCACTTACTTCCTATATGACCGTCATTAAGTGACTTCACTTCTCTTAGTTTCAATGTCATTGTTTACACAACAAAATAATGTTTGAAAAGAATAACACCTATTATTGAGGTTGTTTTGAGGTTGGAACAGTTTGGCATGAATGAGGCACTCAGGAATGTTAACTAGCACTTCTTGCCTACAGACTGAACTCCATGATTATCTCATCTAACCAAAATTATACATTGCAAAGAATTTTGGACAGGGAGAATTTTGCCTATATTCTGTTACTAATTTGGTCTTTAATCTCAGACAAATATATTCTGGATTTTAGTTGCTTAATGTGTCAATAACAATCCATGCCTCTCATTCACCCTTTATTGTCCTGCTTCATCAGTACAACATTTTCTAGATAAGGAAACTGAAGCTCAGAGGCTAAGTAAGCTTTCTCATTAGAGGTGCCTCCAATATATTATCAGAGTTCAAATGAGGAAGAGAGAAAGTCTTTCAGGTGGAAGGAGGCACTGAACCTGGAGCACTAATATTTGGGGTTCTCAAATATTTTCTCCTAAGAAATGGAAAAGTTATTTGAAATCAGGCTTCCTGTTCACTTTTATTCACAAAATATTTTGTTTTATTTAATTATTACGGTGGAACTCTCCATGATATTTTACCTTAAATATAATTATGAGTCAAAGATTAAAAACTCAATGATTATTGGACAGTTCAGATAACTAATATGGCTAACTGAGGCTGGGTATAAATCAGAAAGTGAGTGGAAGATGGGAAGGAAATATGACTGTGAAGAATGTATAGTTTTGATCTACTGTTATTCAAAATATAACATATTTAAAAATTAATATATGGGGTCATGCAAACACTGTCTATTGAAAGGTTCCAAGTGTGTAGGACTGCAAATAAATGTTCACAGAGCTATATTTAAAGTAGCCATTTCACCACACTAAAATACATTTTTGTTTCCTCTGAAATTTCAGTGATTTGTGGGTTTCTACTGTATGACATGCCTTTGTGATAAACTTTGCAGGGGAAAAGGGGATGAGATGGAGCCATTGGAATGTGGTGGAAACAAAACGGCCTGAAGATTCATGCAACGCGAGTTTAGTCTGGATGCTTTCCTTTACTGAAGATTTTCGCTACTCATTCCTGTTCCCAGTCAGTGGTGGAGAAGACAATCATATGTAGATTCATCTGACTCCATGCTCATGTTCTTTTTTCACTAAATACATATGAGATAATTGATGGAAAATTCTTTGTAGATAGAGGAAATCTAAACACACACAGATGACAAATTTGAAAATACCATAAAGTCCACAACAGGGGAAGCTAAAAGGCCTAATAGCTCAGAGAAGGACAAGTGCCTATAGATTGCAAAAATCAAGAAGATCTTAAAGGAGACAAATGCCTTAGAGACAATCATTAAAATATTTAAAAGGAGGAGTTTGGGTAGAATTAAAAGCAGAATAAACAGAATAAAGAAATGGACTGAAGAAGTAATATCTAGACCATGTTTAGAGAACAGGGAAAAAAACACACAAATTTATTTGATACTTACAGTATGTATCCCAAAGAGAAGATAAAGCCATACTGGTGGATTGGAATCACAACAGAGGCTGAGAAGTTCATAAGAAGAAATGAAACTTGGTAGGAACTGATCTTTAAGAAGTGCAATTAAATCATGTCACTGTGTTAGTAAATTTTGAGAGACTCTTAGCTGTGAGATATGATGGCCCTGTGAGGTCAAAAGGTGAAAAGAAAAAAAAAAGTTTATATGGATAAAGATATACTTTATTTGAATTACACATTGCAATTCACCAGTATACAATGAATGTATATGTTGTTATACTGGTAGCACTTGCCTGTATAAAGTTTGCATTATCATTTAGATTATATAATTCTTTGAAATGAAAAATACCAGAACAAAATTTAAGAAAATATGAAAAAGAGAGAGGCATGCTTGTGTGTGTGTGTGTGTGTGTGTGTGTGTGTGTGTGTGTGTGTGGTGTTAGTGACAGTGGGGGACTGGAAAAACTCTGCTAGAGGTATATGGGAAGCATGAATCTTAGGACAGCGCCAGTGATACAAGATTCTGAGCAGCATAACTAAGAATACAATTAAACAGAAAAGTTAAAAGAACATCTAGTTGGATGGAGGAGGAGACTGAGAGAAGAAAGTTGAGATCTGATTGTGATTCACTGACTTTGAAATACCATTGTAAAGACTCTTTGCAGGGAACTAGAAATGTATGCCTGATGCTTGGAGACGGGTCAGGTCAGATAAAGAGGTATAGAGTCTTCAGTACAAAGGAATTAATGGAAGTCATCACAATCTTTGAAATTATCAAAGGAATAATGTAAAAAGAGTAGGTGGGTGATTATTAAACTTTGGGAATACACACGTTTAGGGATTTAGAAGTGGCAGTGGAGTTAGGCAAGATCAGTAAATGTGGAATGGAAAGACAGGATAGTGTGGTGATAATGAAATTGAGGGAGGAGAGGGATTTATGTTAAGGCTTGGGACCAGCTGTTGCATTTGGTAACATTTAAAAATGCAGCTTTAGTAAATGTGGAGGTGGAAACCAGATTGCAGGTGATTAAGTTGTCAATGAATGTTGAGAAATCAAGGTTCAAAGAAGAGCCCGGGCTTTCAAGAATTCTGAGAATGAAATGGAAGGCAAACGAGGGCAAAAGCTTGCATAGTTTGTAACATCAAGGGAAGATGCTTTTAAGATATGAGAAATCTGGTGTATTCAGAAACAGAAAGGTATCTGGTAATAGATATTTTGATGTGCAAAAGGACTGATATAAGAATTTAACCAAGGAATGCTGTGGAACTTTCTATGTCAAAAGAAGTAAGCTCTGTCTACAAAGCCAATTTCTGAACAGAGTAGTTGTGGCCAATGTTGGCAATTTTATTTTAAAATAGTTGGCTTGTTTGATTCATATTCTCTGTGTTTCTTTATCTCATGTTCCTTCAACTTTTTAAAATAAAGAGCACACATATAACTGCACAGAAAAAGAGAGACAAAAATGACAGAAGAGTGAAGATTCTGATATAAAATATTCAGTAAATGCAAATGATCCATCTATGCCCTTCAAACAAGCAGAAACTGTATTGTTCAGCTAGCTGACACATGGGACACTTTATGAGCCAGTATATCAGTTCCCAAAACTTCACAAGCAGAGAGCATTTTTTAGAAATCTGAGGTCAAACAATAGCATAGTTAACCTAGCAGGAGGGCTCTTGGCAGAAATCACTTTTTAAAAAGATGCCTCCCTGGCAAACTCATTGGTAAATGTAAGTTGAAAATGCTTGAAAAAATGCAGCATCTGTGGATGCAGCTATGAGTGTTTTACTGAACATAGTTTGTCATCATCAACCATACTTCAAATATTTTGTGGAGTGCTTGGTGTGGCTCTGGAATTATAACTGTCAGCACACATTTATATTGATCAGGACACACCCTAACTGTAAGTAGCAGACCTAAAATTACAGTGAATTCCTAAGAGTTTCCTTCAGATCAGTAGAGTGGCACTAATGTTTGGTAATTAAAAAATGAGTAAACTTGCATTGTTAGCAATCTGTTGGTTTTCTGGAGGTTACTTTTCTACTTCATAAAGTCTACATGGGTTAAGTAGAAGAATGAGTTAATTTGAAGGAGTTCTTTGTTCTCTTCTAGGTTTACCCTAGACCAGAGGAGCTGGTGTGTGTGTGTGTGTGTGTGTGTGTGTGACATTTTCTCTACTAAAAAGTGGCATCGTTTTCTTTTGGTACATATTTCCAATTTCTCCAAGTAGGCCTCTTTTATGGAAGCAATACAAGATTTCTCCCTATCATCAGAGAAAGGTAGTAGACGATATTCCACAGAGAATTCCAGTGTTTATTTCATGACTGTTTTTTTTTTTTTTTTTTAGGAAGTCATTCCACAGATGGGAAACCTGCCATGCACCAATGTCAACTTGAGTTTTTCTTTCCACTTGGGAGTATTCGGGTGATGTTTTTTTTTAGATAAGAAAATTGGATGAAAGCCAAGAAGAAAGGTTTCTTATCAGATCTGCAGGGGTCAGATGTAGGAGGAGTTGGGACAGCCTATGGACAGTGAGGCCAACTTTTCTCTTGTGTGTGCATTGTTGGCCATACAGGCATCTCTTCTGAGATGTGTCTTCCTGCCCCCTTGTGCCATAGGTATCATTATTTGTTCACCTTCATTTATTTGTTTATTTTGGAGTTGTCAAATGAGTTTTCCTTATGAGGACTTTACAATATTATTGAATCTTCTTTGGCTTATTTTAGAAGCCTTAAGAGACTTTATTTTATTTTATTTTGCCTTTTGTTAGAAGCTTTGTTTTGCAATTCCTTTTCTTGATCTATAGTTGAACTTTTAAAAAGCTGCCACTAATCTAGTAGAATTTAAAAGTAAAATATAAAGGATCAAAACTGTTTTAAAATTATATTCAACTATATGTCATAGAAATCAGACCACGGAACTTCATAAAATAAGGCTTTTTGTTTCTCCCATAACAAGCAGTGTAGAATGCTTGATCTAGGGATGTGCATTGGGGATACAACGTCTGCATTCCTCAGGCTCCCTCTCCCTTTTCTGTGATTCTAGTGTGTGGATTGATCCTTACGATCACCTTATGGCAATACAATGGCACAGCTACTTTCAATCTTATTTCTGTCACTCATTCTGGAGGAGCAATAAAGAAATCACAAGAAATAAGGAATGGTCTTATATCAATAAAACTGTATTTTCCCAGAAATTTTCCCCACCTATCTGACTAGAAAGGCTGGAGATTCAAGATTTATGATGATTATAATGCTATTCCAATCAAAATCAGAGTTCTTTTCATAAGGAAGGGATCTGTATTAAGAAACAATATGGCCAGTATATTTTATAAAAGCATCTCTACAAAAAAGCGTTCTGTTTAAGGTTTACAGTTATTAGATAAAATGATGTTTTGTAAGAGTACAGCAAGAAACAAATAAAAACAAATTAGAGGGTCTGATTATAGTACATTAGGTTATACAATATTTTATTGGTCAACTAATTAGATTTAACCCGTTAAAATATAAGATCACATAGTGGTATTTTTATTATCCATATTTGTGGCATATTACTTTTTTGGCATACTACTTTTTAATAACATGTTTTGGTTTCTAGTTTGAGGGACTTTCCAGCTTAAACTTCATTCTTTTGTTCTTGAATAGAATTTCCTCTGATTTCTTACTAATTTCCTTAAGTTTTCAGTAGTGGCATTCAAATTGTAGAAGCCCTTTTATCTGACTTAACTGGGTCTGTTGTTTTAAAGTGTTCTTTAAAAATAAACATTTTTCCTTTTTATTGAATTTATAAGTGTGACACTGCTTAACAAATTTATGGTTTCAGATGAACAATTCTATTATCATAAACATTATGTGTGATTTCCTAAAAATAATTTCTTACATTTTTTATTGCATCTATAATAATAGAAGTGTAATATGCTAATTAGACTGAATGTCCTTACAGACCACCTTCCTGACAAAGTGGGCCTGCTAGGGAAGCTCAGGTTCCTGGTGCCTGCTGGCAGCCTAAGGGAAACCCAGGTTCGGGTGCTAGAGGGAAGCCAGTGTCAGCAATCGGGGGAAGGAAGGCCTACTCTTGCACAACTTTTGTTCATTGGTCCTCTACTTTATATATAACTATTTGTAAATGCACACTTCAATTGTTTTCAATACTCATACAATATTATGCAACCATAACCATTGTCCATTTCCTGAACTTTTTCTAGAAATATTTTCATTATCCCAATAGAAAATATGAACCTGTTAAACAATAATTCCACACTATCTACCTCCTCAGTTAGCATAATGTTTTCAAAGTTCATCCATGTTGTAGCATGTATCAGGCTATTATTCTTTTTAAAGTTCAATAATATTCCATTGTATGTACATACCACATTTTTTCTATCCATTACTGTTGATGGACATTTTCAATGTTTCTACCTTTTAAGTATTGTAAATAATACTGCAAATATCTTATTAAGCCATTTCTTCAATTATTTTGGATATATATACCTATAAGATGAATTGCCAGATTGCAATTCTCTGATTAACTTTATAAGGAACTGCCAAATGTTTTCTATAAATACTGCACTGTTACAGCTTCAGCAACAAAGTATAAGAAGTCCAATTTTTCATTTTTTAAAAAAATTATTCTAATAGATATAAAGTGAGATTTTATTTGGCTTTACATTTTATAATAACAAATGATATTCATAATCTTTTTATGTGTTTATTAACCATTTATATATGTTCTTTGTAGAAATGTCTTTTCAAGCCCTCTAGCTTTTTAAAAATTGAGTTGTTTTTTATTTTGTTGAATTGTAGATTTTTAGGTATTCTAAATATTAACTCCTTATCAGAAACGATTTATAACTATTTTCTCCTATTCCATGTTTTAACTTTTGATTGTCTTTCGTTGATTGTCTTTTGGTATACACATTTTAATTTTGATGTTGTCCAATTAATCTAATTTTCTTTTGTTACTTATATCTTAAAAACAAATTTTTAGAGATAGATTATAATATTCACACACAAATATAGATGAATTCTTGACTTAGTAAAACTTTTGATGAAGAAAGTTTGTTCATTGTGTTTGGATTGCATAAACTTTCTGACAAGTCTATACCTAATTTATAATGTTCAGTTTCAGAATTTTTTAAATCAAAGGAAAACTCAGTGAAATAATCTTGAGGCAGAATTCTATATTTAAAATTTATTTCTATTCTTTCCTTTTCTTGACCACCGCTAATTTTTTGCTAATTTTAACAACTCATTAAAAAATTTTTTGTAAAGAATTCAAGCATTCAACTTTATTTTCACTGATTAAATTTTTTCACAATACATAAAAACTCTATCTATACATTTTAATAGTGCTTCTATAAAGATCTGTGGTAAATGACCTTTCTTCTCTAATCCATTTGAGACTAATGCTTTTATTAAATACAAAAAAATGCATTACTAGGAAATGCAATAAAAGTTATTTTTTATAAGTTACAAACTCTTTTTATAACTAGATTCAGCAGATATGATATTAAATGCCAATACATTTTAAGTAAACAAACATAACTTAAAGAAAAAGAAAAAAATTATAAGATATGTACAAAGTGTTCATTGAAAATATGTGTATAGACAATACAAACAGCACTAATATGTTCATCACTCATTGTCATCCTGTAATTATAAGTTAATAAAAATTAGGAAGGAATAATAATTGTGAAGATTCAGTGCTTAGATGCATCATTTGAATGGACATCCTGCACACCAATATTTAAAGTTTTAATGTAATAAATGTGTTTGGTTTTTTAAAATATATTTTGAATTGGCATTAATGCTATGTATAAAAATAATATGCATTTATAAAAGTTTCTATGTTTTGTTTTAAAACACAAGGAATAGAAGTGATTTTGAAACGGTTTCAGTAAACTCATAATATTTCATTTGTAGTGTTTATCCAAAAATGATTAAGTGGTGCTGTATTTTGAAAATGAATCTTTAGTCTTTCAACAGTAGCTACATTTCCTAAAAAGGTATAAATAAATAATCTTTTGCTGAAAAAAATAAAATATTCTGGATCTATGAATTTACCATAAATGAATCTCCAAAATGTTCTATCAAATTTTTATGCTGTTTGATGATAACTTTTATTATATGTGCAACATTGAAGTCATCACCTAGTCCATTAACAAATGTTATGTTTGGAACATAAATATCTTCAGAAATTCTGATCTTTCAAGCTTCTATTTTTGCCCTGAAATCTGCTTTTTCTTTCATTGACAAACATGTTTCATTTCTTCTTGCATGGGAATGTTAGAGTTATTATTAAAAAGAGCAAAAATATCTATAACCATGTCTTTTTACCACAGTTGGAATCAAACAATTTTTTTTTTAATTTATAAAACATTAAGAATCTATTTTGGAGTTCAAACATTCCCAAATGAAATTTTCTTCTCTGTAACTATTGTATCTCAACAAGCAATGGAAGTGTTTATAATCAACTTTCATATTATCACTTGATAAAGAATATTTTCAAATTTAACATGTTAGTTTTATATAATTCACAATTTTTACCTTGCCGATAACCACACTGGTTTAGCTCACAATTATATTATATTTTTAATTTTATATAACAATACTTTCTTGATAAAGAAAAAATGTTGATTTATTTTCTGATATAAACTTCTTAAACTTTTTTTAAAATACATTTTATTGAGTTTTTATAGAGAGGAAAGAAGAGGGTTACAGAGTTAGAAACATTGATGAGAGAGAAACGTGGATCAGCTGCCTCCTGCACACCCCCTACTGGGGATGTGCCTACAAGTTACATGCCCTTGACCTGAATCAAATCTGGGACTCTTCAGTCCATAGGCCAATGCTCTATTCACTGAGCCAAACCAGTTAGGGTTAAACTTCTTAATCTTGATAACTATTTAAAATGAGTTCTTGTTGCTACTTCTAAGAGATCAGAATATATTTTCTAGCAAAATGTAAATGCCAAACTATACTTGCTTACCCTGTTTATTTATTTGGTTGTGTGGTGATATCAATTTGCTATGAGGTATTCTAGCCACTCTCAATTTCTGCGATGACCTTACTGACAGCCAGTAAAAGTCAGGTAGCAGCTATTCCCAGTCTGCACACTAGAAATGGAGTACTGTTTTATAGAATCCTATCTAATAAAAAAGTAATATGCAAATTAACCATCACTGCTTCCCAGCCTCTAGCATATCTGGGCCTGTCAGCCCCTACATGAGGTTGGATGTTGTGTGCAGGGGATGCACAAGTGGGTGGAGAGTTGATTCTGGGTCTTCTGGCACAGCTGGACTTGATGCTGTGTCCCAGTTTGTGCTGGCCCAGACTCTGACAGCAGGAGGAGGAAGTCCCACCCCCACAGAATCAGCCAGAATCAGCCATTGGTCAGACAGCTCTCAGTGGCCTGACAGCCATCTCACAGCAGGGAGGAGGAAGTCACACCCATAGAGAATCAGCAGTTAGTCAGACAGCTCTCTGCCATCTGATAGAACTCTCATTCACCTGACAGTAGGGAAGTGGGACTATGTCTAAACATCTACTACTGATACAAGGTAGCTCTGCAGCTGAAAGAAGCTGGAGTTATCAACAGAAAATGTCTGAAGACCAATGTGCTTCTGATCTTGAAAGAAGGCAGCACCTGTGACAGAATGTATCTGAAGAGCAGCTATTGGAAAAACGTTGCTCTGAAGCCGAAAGAAGCCAGTGTCAAAAACAGAAAATGACTAAAGATCAACATGCCTCTTAACTTGAAAGAAGGTTGTAGTGTCAATAGAATATGTCCAAAGAATAGTCAGCAACAAGTACTACCAATACTGGTAGAAACTGCCTTCTCATCGAAAATGGAGTACATGAGGATGCAATTCTCAAACACAGTTGTGGCTGGAATGACTGTTAGATGTCAATTTTGCCTATCACTAAATTTCTCTGATGAAAAACCACCTGATTGAAAATGTATTCGATGTTGTAGCAAAGAAAAAGTCTGTCCAAATGATATACATTTTCCAGATTACCCGGCATATTTAAAAAGATTAATGACAAACAGATTCTGACAGTAAAAATTTCATGGAAAATATTCAATCCATATGTAGTTCTTTTGCTTTTGTTTCCATGGGTGCAGATATTGCATCGTAATAAGAGTATGGGCCATACTGTTTTAGAATACACAGACAAGTTTATCACTGTACTGGAACTTTACATCCTTTGGATAGTGTTTCTCAGAAATTTGCTCAACTCTATATTTTGGATACACCTGAAGCTACAAGTAAAAGATTAGCAATGCCAGAAAACCAGGGCTGCTCAGAAAGACTCATGATCAACATCAACAACCTCATGCATGAAATAAATGAATTAACAAAACCATACAATATTACATGAGGTAAAAAAGGAAGCCCAGTCTGAAGCAGCAGCAAAAGGTATAGCTTCCATGGAAGTAACAATGGCAATTAAATACGTAACTAAGGTTGCTGTCATATTCAGTAATGAATATAGAGAAGCCTCCTTTTGAAAGGGACTTGCTGATTCACCATAAATCAGATCCCAATAATTTGAATGCCACTAAAATGGAACAAATCAGGGAGAAACCAAGATGGCAGCATAGGTGAATACCTAAACTGCTGCCTTGTACAACAATTTCAAAACTATAGCTAAAAGACAGACTGGATATATCTAGAAACACAGGAAATCTGGTTGAGTGGAAATTCTACAACTAGAAGGAAATAGAGGGGCTCATGGAGACTCAGAGGAACTGCAAAAAGCTGAGGTACAGAGACACAGGCGTGGAGAGGCTGGGTGGAAGTGTGCCTCTCTGTCTTCCTCTAGCAGGAGGAAGAAGTAAATTCCTAACTGCAGTGAATCCCATTTCCAGGTGAGACTCAAATGGGGGGAGTCTAGACGGGTGTGAAAAGGGAAGAGTGCACAGAAACGTAGGGGAGCTGCAAAAGGCAGAGGTCTGGAGGTCCACGAGCATGAGTGCCTGCAGAGAGGGCTTCAGTGATTACCAAGGGACACTGAGACCCAGGGGCTGACATATAGGGCAGGGCTGACAGGAAGCCAAGGTTGTCTGCTCAGCCCTGAGACCCCACCCCATCCAAGCTAAACACAGAGGTTTTTACAATTGTGCAAGTCTTGTATCATAGGCTAACTCCAGCACAGAAGTTGTCCCAGTGTAGAAACAGCTGATTCTCACAACCAATAGGGTTGGAAATCAACCCCCTTTCCCCCTAGTGATACCAACAACAATCAAGGCTTAACTACAACAAGGCTCAACACAGTCCACAAAGGGGTGCACCAAGAGAATTCACTTCAGGTAACTGGGGAGGTGGAATTACTGGGTCATATAGGACATCTAGCACCAAAACTACTTTACCAACTCAGGGAAGCAGCAAAAATGCAAAGACAAAGAAACAGATCACAAACAAAAGAAATGGAGGAAAACAAAGGACTGGATATAGAGTTCAAAACAATGGTTATAAGGTTTTTTTTAAATAATTTCCTAGAAAAGATGGATAAATTTAGTGAGACCCAAGAGGAGATGAAAAAGGACCAACTAGAAATCAAACATACACTGACTGAAATAAAAAATATTATACAGAGACCTAACAGCAGACTAGAGCAATGCAAGAATCAAGTCAAAAATTTGAAATACAAAGAAGTAGAAAACACTCAACTGGAACAGCAAAAAGAATCCAAAAATGTGAAGATAGTGCAAGGAGCCTCTGGGACAATTTCAAGTATACCAATATTAGAATTACGGAGGTGCCAGAAGAAGAGAAAACCTATTTGAAGAAATAAAAACTGGAAACTTCCCCATCTAGTGAAAGAAATAGACTTATAAGTCCAAGAAGTCTATAAGCACAGAACTCCAAACAAAAGGAATCCAAAGAAGATCACAACAAGACACATCATAATTAAGATGCCAAGAGCAAAAGACATAGAAAGAATATTAAAAGCAGCAAGAGAAAAACAGTTAATTACCTACAAGGGAGTACCCATATGATTAGATTGTCAGTGATTTTTCAACAGACACTGCAGGCCAGATGGTAGTGGCAAGAAATATTCAAAGTGATGAATAGCAAGAACCTAGAACCAAGATTACTCTACCAGCAAAGCTATCATTCAGAAGTGAAGGTCAGAAGAGCTTCACAGATAAGAGAAAAACTAAAGGAGTTCATCAGCACCAAACTAGTATTATATGAAATGCTGAAAGGTATTCTTTAAGAAGAGGAAGAAGAAAAAAGGTAGAGATAAAAATTGTGAACAACAAATACATATCTATCAACAAGTGAATCTAAAAATCAAGTGAATTAAGAATCTGATTAATAGAATAAAGGGGTGAATATAATAGAATCAGGGGCATAGAAAGGGAGTAGATTCACAATTCTCAGGGGGGATGGACAAACTCTAAACAGAGTAGGAATATTCCTACCTGAACCCGTTTGCTCACATGGTCAGTTACATGTTGCTTTTTCTCAAGTTCGAAGAGCATGTGACGTTAAAGTTGTAAATCATCCCAAGGGAAATTAGTTAAGCACTCTGAAATTGTTTCCACTCTTAATGTAATATACAGGGAGATATTAGAATAAGTTTAATCAGTTTATCAGTCATTGTTTGCATCAATGTGATTTTTATATCATGTTTTTGCTTTTATGTTTTTGTTGTTCTTTCATTTTTTGTTTATTAATAAATTCATATATTATTTTCATATATTTTACTCATTCCCTTTATCTCTCATGTTTCTATTATAGAGAAAGGGCAAATAGCAATATTAACATATTTCCTCTAATTAATTCCCCTTTAGTGTGCATGAATTTCACACTGTGGGATCTTTGTGACATTGGGCCTAAATAGGCAGTAAGACATCCCCCAAGGAGTCCCAGGTTGAAGAGAATGCAAGTTGGGCTGAGGGACACCTCCCCAGTGCATGAATTTTGTGCACCAGGCATCTAGTCCTATCTAATACAAGAGTAATATGCAAATTGACCATAAAACTAAGAGACAAGATGGCTGTCCCTATGAGGTCAAAGATGGGTGCCCCCATGTGGACACAAGATGGACTGCAGGCGAGGGCAGTTGTGGGAAGTTAGGGATGACCAAGTCAGCAGAAGAGGGCAATTAGGGGTGACCAGCCCAACAAAGGAGGGCAGTTGGGGGGGGTGGGTGAACCCAGGCCTGCAGGGGAGGGCAGTTAGATGCCAAAAGGCTGGCAGAGGAGGGCAGTTGTGTGTGGGGGAAACCTAGGCCTGCAGGGGAGGGCAATTGGGAGACAGCAGTCCTGGATTGTGAGAAAGATGTCCGACTACCTGTTTAATGGTGGTCTGACATCCTTCAAGGGGTTCTAGATTGGAGAGGGTGTAGGCTGGGCTGAGGGACACCCCACCTGTGCATGAATTTTGTACACTGGGCCTCTAGTATCTAAATAATTTAAATACCTGATTATAGTAACAAGTAAAACTGGACTAACTCGATGAGAAAACATGCAATTATCAACTTGTGAATATAGGAGGAATCTTAGATTTTGTCTCTTGATGGAAGGAGAGGCAATTTGGGGCTACTTTCATTTACCAGAGTACACACTCCAGTAACAATTATTTATATTTCTTCTAGAGACAAAATAGATGTAACCTTCACAAGATTTTCATCTCATTGTAGAGTCAGACTCACAGCCTAAGATTTCATTATCTAAATAAGTCCAGTGTGAAAATGAGGGTTCTATGGTTCATATCAATTAAAGGGAAGTAAATTGTCTTCCATACACCCAAGATAGATTATAATGTCACAGGAACAGAATAACTATACATTGGTACCATGAGATACGAGTGCCCTAACATATGACATTTTTGAGATACAAGCCATCGAGCAAGCGATTTTTGCTTTGAAATACAAGCAACATTTGAGATACAAGAAATAGTGCTGATCGGACGGCTGCACACGACCCACCAGTTTATCGCGACGTGAGCATCTCATAGTTTCTCACGCCTCAAGGTTACAGAACGAATTAAACTCATATCTTGTGGTACCACTGTAATAACTGTTCCCAGGGAAGAAGTAGAGAATGAAAGGTACATATCAGTCCTCTTCCATAGCAATTATAAAAACCCAGCAGGGGATGTTAATAGGGCTCTACTGACCTGGGGGGTAGGAAGCCTTGCATTACTTGGACCCACTCCCCACTGTAGTTCCCTATCACTAGTCTCCTCAGTTCTTAGTTCTGACCTCTGAGCTGTCCTTTCTTTAACATGGGAAATCAAGTCTTTGAAGCCAAAATAACAATGAGAATGTAAATCCCTGGGAACTTCATGAGATGGGCTGAAGATGAAAGTCCAACTATAAAGGAACAGATTATGCAGAAGATTCTAGGTGAAACAAGTATCAGATTAGTTAATTGTATTAACTTTCACCTAAATCAGAAAATCTATAATATATTAAAGCTATGTTTGAGTATGTTTTTTAAAAAATATATTTGTGTTGACTTCAGAGAGGAAGGGAGAGGGAGAGGGAGCTAGAAATACAGTGGTACCTCGAGATACGAGTTTAATTGGTTCCATAACCTCGCTCATATATCTAGTTGCTTGTATCTCAAAGCAAATTTCCCCATTGAAATGCAGTTAATCCATTCCAGCCCCCAAAATGCCACCCCAGTTGTTCTTGTTACGTGTTTTTGAATAAGAAAAATGTATTTATAAATGACAAATATTGTATAAAAACATAATAAAAGAGAATGTAAAGGAATAAACTGGTTTTATAAAGTGTATTTACCTACTCGTTACACTCTTAATGCTACACTTTATCCCTAAACTGAATGT
>PVJN01007448.1:0-69533 GCA_004026805.1 Lasiurus borealis | reverse complement strand
GTGTTCATTTGGTGTTATTGGATGGCAGACTCAAGAGAAGAAAAAAACATTTGATATCAAAGGATCATGTAGAAAACAGTAGGTTCAGAGTTAGGAATTCACTGTCAAGCTTTCTGTTTCACCCTTCACTTATTTTTCTTTCCTTTTTTCTTTTTGATTCAAGCTTTGCCTATCCCTCTTTTGCCATCTGGAATCAATCACCTCCCCCCTCTTCTTATCTAATATTGAGAAAATGCATAAGAAATTTTGCAAAGCACTATGAATGCCGGTGAAAAAGAGCATTATGTAAATGTCAGTATTATTATGCTGGAATTTTGCCATTATTCTGTTTGCACAGGAATAAGATTTAGAATAATATTATCTCCTTCTGACCTACAGTCCAAGGAGGTTCAGTTACCAAAATACCAGGAGAATGGTTTTTACCTGGTAGGCCCATAGCAAAGTTCCAGGACACTAGATTTATACCTTTTCTTAAGACAATGATTACTGTCATTATTATGTTCACCCTCTTGGAAGAGTCATGGCAGTGGAGGGAATTGAGGGCAGGATGTGCTTTTGCTTATTTTGCTCAAATGAGAGAAAAGGCAACAAAGGAGTGGGTCCTGGCTGTAGTCCAAATGGTCCAAATAGTCTCAGTTTACACATGAGAGGGGGGAAATGATGTTGCCTAATGCAAATGAAATTTTGTTAAGTATTTGTTGGCAGGGGTAGGAATGGCACCAGGTGTTAGACAGGTGGGGTTAGACCTGATCTGGCTTCACCAACCTTGATATTTGAGTTCTGGCTAGGGAAGAATTCAGAGCCAAGACTCAAACTATAAGAGAACATTTATTTAGAAAATCACAGAAGTGTTTTGTAGAAGAAATGGGCTTAGGAAGCAAGTTATAGTCAAAGGAAGGCCCCTTGGAGCTTAGAAGTGAAGAAGGTCAAGGAGAAGAGTCTGGGGGAAGGAGAAAAAGAGGGGTAAGACTTTGGTATTCAGGAAAGGGAGAGGGCACTGGGCCCTCCTCCTAAGGGTTTTTAGGGTGGAAATCTTAGGGGAAGTCCCAGGAGAAGATCTTGATAGAATATTCAGCTTTCCAGGTATGTCCTTTAGGGCGTAGTTCCCCACTGATTGATTGGTGGGTGTCAGGGCAGGGGGTCATTATTCAATGCAGTGGTTGTGAGGTCAGCCATGACATCTCTTGTCTGCTTTTGCTACTTTTCTGGGCTTGGAGCTGAAATACAACTGTGGCCCAGATGTTATCTTTCAGAAGAAAAGGTCAGGCAGTCCAAACGCGTCCCTAATATATGCCAGGGAAGAAAGGCCACCCTGGGAATAAAGTCTCTACAACTGTTCATTGCTAGCCACGCAAGGTTTCTACCCTGGTGACTTGTACCTGGCACATTGTCCTTGCTCTGCTCATGTCTGTCTAAATGCTTACCATATACTGGCACTGTGTATATAAGATATAAGGGCATGTACTACCTCCAGAGCTACTATAAGGTACAAGGTTGTGCTAGTCCTAGACTCTCGATTCCAATAATTAAAGGCTGTTGTTCCTTGTGATTAAGCCCCTATCCAGTGGTTGGCAAACTCATTAATCAACAGAGCGGCAAAGCACGGCTCGTGAGCCGCAGTTTGCCAGACAGCTGTGCTAGACAGTCGTAGACATAAAGGAATTAACATCCTATATTGAACTATTTAAGAGCACAGAAAAGCCCAGTCAGCTTCAAAATACCTATTTCCTGGATTCCACAGTCTGAAATAACCATAGGACCTTGTCAATTGGGTTGTGTTTGCAGTGAACTATTCTATTTGGAACCCCTATGTACGGACTAGGTGTTTATGTTTAACGCATGTAGCAACTAACCTGCTGTAAGTCTGCAAAGGATTGGGTATTCAAATCTTCATTAAAACGATGACTTTTGGATGAGGGGAGGCTCTTGAAGGATGAATAGTGCTTTACAAATTCATGTATCTTGTACAATCAACTTAAATATGTGAAGAAGACCAATATAACAGTGGCTGCTTGTGTTGCTGGGTAAGAATAATATGTACTTCATTACCTATTACAGATCCAGTGAAATGGGAAAACAAAACATATCCAGGGCCCTGTAGATATTCTAGACCACCAGTTTTGCATATACGAAGGGCACTGAGGCATATTGAAGGAGTAATATGAAAAAAAATTCCAAAATTTGCATGTTATCTGAGAATTCTACTGGCATTGATTAAATTTATCACAAGGACTGGCAATATTTTAGAAGCAATGGCATAAGAAATTATCTCTATTCTTTTTTAAAAATTTATCTTTATTGTTGAAAGTATTACAGATGTCCCTTTGTTTTAGCATTGACTTCCTTCATCCTACTCCTCCACCCCTCTCTCCCTCTCCCCCAGCCCTCCCCAGCACCTTCAAGGCCTTTACCACACTATTTTGTCTCTGTCCATTTAATCGGTTAATCTCTCCCCACCCCTGCCTTCCCTCTCAAATTGGTCAGACTGTTTCATGCTTCTATGTCTCTGGATCTATTTTGTTCCCCAGTTTATTTTGTTCATTAGATTCCACATATGAGTGAGATCATGTGAGACTTGTCTTTCTCTTACTGGCTTATTTCACTTAGCATAATACTCTCCAGGTTCATCCATGCTGTTGAGAATGGTAAAAGTTCCTTCTTTTGATCTCTGTACTTTTGAAGAAATAAAATATATCACATGATCTGGTAGCCCAGAGTGAGCAAAGGGAATCTTAATGGGTTCATCTTAAAAGGTTCAGAAATATTTCCCATAAATATTATACTATTTATCCTTACACACTGTTTTTTTTTTTAAATGTAGGTGTCAGTCAGAAAATTTTAAATCAGATTACCTTGTATAACCTAACTGAGATTAACCTCAAAGAGAGAATAAAAAATTATACAGGAGGAAACAAGGGGAAAGTTTAGAGTTTGCGCAAAATCATAGGTGGGTGTGAGAGCTCTGGCAGGCCGAAAACAGTTGAGGAACCCTGCAGGCATGGGGGTGGGTACTGCAGGAGAGGGAGGAGGAAAGCTTTGCCTACTGTGCAATTTTGCCTAGGGCAGCTAATTGCAATGCCCAGAAAATTGCCTTTGGAAGCCTTGGGCAATATGCAGTAGGTTTTCCCCAAAGCCTAGTTTATCAGGTTAAGTTGAAATTTGGTAGAGAGGAGAGGAGGGGGAAGGATGAGCTAAAAGAATTCCTGAGATGAAGAAACCTTCAAAGGTCACCAACTTTTTTCAGCAAGTATTTTTAATGGCAAAAGAGGGAACTCAAACCTGAGGGAATTGTATCTTACCCTAAAGTAACCCACCACAAGTGGAAATGTCTTTGAGTACTATGGAAAGTGAAATGGGGCCTCACTTTATAATTTTCCCTAGGATTAACTCTGATATGAGGAATATATAAAACAAGAGAAGATACCTAACAGTCATTGGATCTCTGTTAGGTGCCTATACTTTGTACTGGAAACCTTATATTTATAATCTCATTTAATTTTCATAGCAATTGTGGAACACATTATCACTATCGTATAATACAGGATTAACAAAGGACATTAACAAACTTGCCCATGGCTGCTTAGCTGTAAGATATAGAATTAGATTTGAACGCAGGGGTGTCTGACTAGGCCACATTATTCCCTTTTCCACAGATAGTTATTAAATGTCTACTAGGTGCAAAGTACTATGATAGGTGCTTTAGGAATATAAACAGGGAACCAACTCTCTCTTTATTCTCAGAGAAGGAACCCCTTAATTAATTGGTATCTTAGCTTTCTATTTAATATCCCAATCTGGTTTTTTAAAAGTAGAGGAAATCACATATAGCACATAAATTAGAAGATATTCTCAATGTTCATACAACCTTTAAAAAATTAGATGAGGTGTCATATATGGCCCAAACTGCTTTTATTAATTCCTTATAGCTTTGCATGGCTTATAGAAGAGTGTTTCCAAACTGCCTTAACATAATAGGTTCAGCAAAAACAAAACAAAACAAACACACACAAAAAATCCTAAAATCTGGTGTTTGTAATACTTTCTTCAAAAGTATATTTAAAAACTATATGTAAGGAAAATATAAGCACATTTCTGCTGCTCTTATTATGCAAAAGTCTGTCTTTAAGAAATAGTTGGCAATTCTTAGAGAAAAGGAATTTACGTATGTTACCTGAAGGATAATTGACTAGTCTCAGTTTATTAGTACATGCAGAGTCAGATCTGACCACCTTATTAACCTAAACATTAAGATCTTCATGATCTTCAGTCTATATTATGCATATTTGAGATATAGATAAAATTTTTATTACATTTAACAGTAGTTGCATATTCTTTGAAACCAGATGCCTATATTTTCTGAATTCAGTTGACTTTTCATCACCATATCATAATGAGATTGAATATGTTTGGGAAATACTGATCTAGATAGAACTTGTTGCCAAATTGGTACCATGCTATGATTGCCAGTTTCCCAAAGGTTAGACTGGACTTGATTTGATTTCCTACTTTTTTCCACATTTCGTTATTTCATTAGACAGATATACATGTCCAATGCACCTATATATACAGCATTAAGTGCACATAGACTTCACACTTTCCTTACACACTTAGTGATAAAAACATATAACCAGAATCATTAAAATAGTACATTTTATGTTATGTGAATTTTACAATTGTTAAAAGTGCAACAGGGGTGTAATAGTTAATAAGTAAGAATATAAACTTACCCATTGCAAAAAATATTTTTGTGTTATAATCATATAAAAATAATAAATACTGAAGTTATATTTTATCAGTGTAAGAGAAAACATAAACAGGAGCTTAAACAAGAAATATACTTATGAAAAAAATGAATATACTCATGAGAATTTATGTAGAATTAAGTAAAAAGTTGGATCACAAGGAGGAATTGTTCATTGGTGTGTTCTCAGCACTTCGCATAATTCCTGGCACATAGTATGTGTTCAGCTAATATTTATTGGATGGGGAACACAATTATGTTAGCTCTGGGGCTCTTTCCTTAGTTGCCCATTTAACCTGTTTACTTCCCAGAGCAAGTTACATAACTTTTACTAAATGCGTCCACGTCCCTGGTTCCCTTAGAACATAGCAAGCCTGAACCAGTGTGATTACAACATCATCAGTAAACTTCAGATTAAAAAACAAACTAACAGAAATAAAACCTGTTTTATGAAACACATATATCTGGGTAAAATAAGTGTTTAAAATATTTTAAGAGGCTTTTTAAAAATATTTATGTACCTTTATTATAGTACTAGGGGCCCAGTGCATAAATTTATGCACCTTGAAAGTAACTGAGCTGCAAAACTGTGGTAGGACGGGGTCAGGTCTCGGCCCATCCTCCACGCCCAACCCAGGCCCTTTCACTGCAGCCCCCAGTCCTCTGTCTGCCAGCAGCCCCCCTCCCACTGCCTGCCGCTGCTCCCACACACTGACGGTGCCAGCCCCACTTGTATCTGCTGATGGCACGGAGCAATTTGGGCTGGCACTGTCAGCAGGTGTGAGCAGCAGCTGCTGCCCCTGATCGCTCTTCAGGAGCAGGGGGAGGTGGAGAAGCCCTCTGGGGAGATCAGGACTCGTAGCTACCGCTTGCACCCAGTGATGGTGCTCAGTGATAGGGACCAGCACCAGGCACTGGCAGCAGGTGGGAGTGGCAGCTCCAGTGCCAGCTGCGAGTGCAAGCGAGGCTGGTGCTGGCAGCAGGTGAAAGCACTGGGTGGGATTGCAGTACGTGGGAGCAAAGAATTTTCAATAACTACCAGAGACTCATCCTAATGTCAACGACTGGCGCCTCACCTTGGTCTGGTGCCCCCACTGACCTGCTCCACTATCCCATCTGGGCCAATGCCCACCATGTTCTGCATATGTCCCCTGGTGGTCAGTGCACGTCATAGAGACTGGTTGTTCAGTCATTCTTCCATTTAGTCTATTTGCATATTAGCTTTTTATTATACAGGATTAGGTTATGTCATAGTAAATCACCATTTTTTTTATGGTCAAATATTGACAAATTAATGTGGTTTGATTATGGTTAATCTATTACTAGTTGGTTTATGTGTATAGTTCCAAGTGATGGAAAAATTGAAACTTGGAAAAAATATAATTTAATGTTCATTAAAAGGGCTCTCTCTCTTTTTTTTTATTCCAAATGCCAGGGACTGAAAAGTGACCTAAAAAATCAGAACAATATCCTAGCACCTTCATTAAAATATGTGAAGCTGACACTTTTACTACTAACTTTTATGGTTAATCACAAATCTCCTACTTGAAACTGTGGCATGACCATCTGAATGTATTGTAAAAAGATTTAGTGATTTTTCATATTGACTACCTTAACACATAGTATTCTTTTCCATTTCTGAAGTTAAAACAAGCCATCTGGATTATTACAGTTAATATGGGAGGAAAGACATGTATAATTAAGAATACAATAATAAAGTGGGTCTACAATGGGTTCTTTTTCTTAAATTTAATAAATCTTTTTTTAATTTAATCTTTATTGTTCAGATTATTTCAATTGTTGCTCTTTTTTCCCCCTGATAGCTCCCCTTTATCCGGCTCCCACCTCTCCCTCTGCTCTTACCTTCCCCTCCATTATCCTCATCCATAGGTGTATGCTTTTTGTTCAGTATCTCTCCACACCCCCTTACCCTTTCCCTCTGAGAATTGTCAGTCCACTCCCTTTCTATGTCCCTGATTCTATTATATTCACCAGTTTATTCTGTTCATCAGATTTTTAATTCACTTGATTTTCAGATTCACTTGTTGATAGATATGTATTTGTTGTTCATAATTTTTATCTTTACCTTTTTCTTCTTCTTCCTTCTCTTAAAGAGTACCTTTCAGTATTTCATATAATACTGGTTTGGTGGTGATGAATTCCTTTAGCTTTTTCTTATCTGTGAAGCTCTTTGTCTGCCCTTCAATTCTGAATGATAGCTTTTCTGGGTAGACTAATCTTGGTTGTAGGTTCTTGCTATTCATCACTTGAACATTTTTTTGCCACCCCCATCTGGCCTGCATAGTTTCTGTTGAGAAATCTGCTGACAATCATATGGGTGCTCCCTTGTAGGTAATCAACTGTTTTTCTCTTGCTGCTTTTAATAGTCTCTCTTTGTCTTTTGCTCTTGGTATTTTAATTATGATGTGTCTTGGTGTGGTCCTCCTTTGATTCCTTTTGTTGGGGTTCTGTGTATTTCCTGGACTTGTAAGTCTATTTCTTTTACCAGATGTGGGAACTTTCCAGTCATTATTTCTTCAAATAGGTTTTCAGTATCTTGATCTCTCTCTTTTTCTGGCACTCCCATGATTCTGATGTTGGTACGCTTGAAGTTGTCCCAGAGGCTCCTTACACTATCTTCACATTCTTTTTTCTTTTTGCTTTTCCAGTGGAGTGTTTTCTGCTTCTTTGTATTTTACATCTTTGACTTGATTCTTGCCTTCCTCTAGTCTGCTGTTAGATCTCTGTATAATATTTTTTATTTCAGTCAGTGTATGTTTAATTTCTAGTTGTTCCTTTTTCATCTCCTCTTGGCTCTCACTAAATATATCTGCCTTTCCTAGGAAATTCTTGAAAAACCTTATAACCATGCTTTTGAACTCTATATTCAGTCATTTGCTTTCCTCCATTTTTTTCATTCATGATCTGTTCCTTTGTCTCCCCATTTTTGCTGCTTCCCTGAGTTGGTAGAGTAGCTTTGTGTGGTTGGTGTCTTACAGAGCCCAGTTGCTCAGCCTCCCCAGTTACCAGAGGTGGACTCTCTTAGTGCACCCCTTTGTGGATTGTGTGTACAGCCTTGTTGTAGTTAAGTCTTGATTATTGTTGATATTACTGGGAGGAATTGACCTCCCGGCCAATTGGCTGTGAGGATCACCTGTTTCTATGCTGGGAGAACCTCTGTCCTGGAGACACTCTTATGAGACAAGACTTGCAAAATTGCAAAAGCCTCTGTGTTCACCTTGGATGGGCCAGAGTCTCAGGGCAGACAGCCTTGGTTTTCTGTCAGTCTTGCCATATGAGATTCCTTGGTCTCAGTGTCCCTTGGTAATCACTGCAAGCACCTCTGAAAGGAAGCCACCCTTGAGTTTCTCCTGTGGCCAGGGAGTCCATTTTCTCCCCACAGGAGTCTGCATTTCCTGAGTCATGCCTGGAATTGGAGTTTAGTGCAGTTGGGAGCTTCTGTCTCCCTCCCGCTTTAGAAAGCCAGCCACTCATGCACTGAGCTGCCCATCCTTTCCACGAGCTCGCGCATCTCTATACCTCAGTCTTTTGCAGCTCCTCTTATTCTCAAAGTGCTTTCCTTTTTCCTTCTAGTTATAGAATTTCCACTCAACCAGCTTTCCTGTGGTTCTGAATGGTGTCCGTTTTGTGTTTTAGTTGTAGTTTTGAAATTGTTGTGCGAGGCAGCAGTTTAGGTGTTTATGCCGCCATCTTGGAATCTCCCCTATGATTTTTTCTTTAAAAATACTCCCAATAATGATAAAAGAAAGGAAAAATAAGTTTGATTATTCATGGTTTGAACAATTTTAAATCCCTAAATGAGAATAGTCATTTGAACAGTCTAGGTCAGGGTTAGGACAGAAAGCAACAATGAACAGTTGTTTTCTGTGCATTGTTGCTTTCTGTCCAACAGTGACCATGGACAAAGCCCGACACAGGAAAAACAACTCTTTGCTTCTGTGTCATCCATGAGTCCTTTAACTATATGTTGACACTGTCACAGGAGAGACCCCACAGGAGTGGGGAAAAAAAAACAACACCTCAAAACTGAAAGATATAAAGGGGACAATTAAAAAAGTGAAAACTGTTACCCTTCCTTCTACTTGTAACCTGTGTGTCCCCTTTCTCTTCCCAGTCTTTGTTTAGCAAGAGAAAGGTTAGGCTGAGATTACACTGGAATGGCCAGTTATCTGGACTTGCTAATAAACCAGTAGCCTTTCCAATGAAGAGTAAGTGGGTAATACACTAAAATTTGGTGACTAAAATACTCCAGATGGTTTCTATGCTTATATTTACATTGGAAAAAATAGAAACATGTAGCACATTCTACATTGTAGCTTGTTTTTTAAAAATTGAAAAAAAAATATATTTTGAACTTTTGTTTTCTGTCATTCATTATTTTTATGTAACATTCTTATTAGAGTTGCTTTAAAATTCTTTTGTGTGTGGTACTCCAAATTTATCCAACCAGTCCTCTATTGTTCACTAAGTTTTTCTGATTTAATTTCTTCACTGTTATTAACAAGATCACAGCTAAATAGGAGCATAAATACTTTTTTTTATCCTCAGCCAAGGATATGCTTTTTTAAATGGAGAGAAAAGAAGGAAGAGAGAGAAACATTGGTAGGTTGCCTCCTGTATGCACCTTGACGAGGGATCAAACCTACACTCCAGGTATGTGCCCTGAACCGGAATGGAACCTGCCACCCTTTGGTGTACAGCATGACACTTCCAGCCAACTCAGCCTCCTGGCCAGGGTTGAGCATAGGTTCTTAATTCTTTTTTTTTTTTAGAATAAATTTAGTAAATTTTAGAAGTGGAATTTTCTGGTTGACAATGGGGATTTTGAATGATTTCCTGGAGAAAGCATTTAACTCCCCAAAGCAGAGATAAGGAGGGGATAAGAAATGGTAAGGTGGACCCTTTCATATTGGGGAGCTTCTGAAGAGAATCTAGTCCTAGCCAATTTAGAAATATGGAACATATATTTGCCCCTTCATACTTAGACAATTATTTTAGTTAAGGCCAGAACCACAGGCAGGTTGAGGAAATCTGAAAATGGTTAACATTTTTTGAGTGTTTATTGTGTGCCAGGCAGTACTCTGAGCATTTTCTGTGTATTATCTCATTTTATTCCTATCATAACTCCTAGAGGTAGAGATAAGGAATGGAGGCAAAAGAAGTTAAATAACTTTCTCACTGTCCTACATCTAGTACATGGCAGAGCACAATGTCATCTATGCTTTTCCCAACTGTGCATTGTTGCTTTCTGTCCAACACACCAGGCTACTTAAACTGACAAACTAGGAAAGCCCCCAAATAAGAGAGTCTACAGTACATACTATATCTTTTTTAAATCTCCTACTTGTCTCTTCTCAAAAGTTTGAATATTTCTACCAATGCAACATTCTCTCTTGGTAGTTTAGTAAATACAACAGTAATAACCTTAAGTATTTTATTATTTGTCACTAATTGTGGATATAATTTTAAAATTTGATCTATATTACCCGGCTGGAGTGGATCAGTGGTTGAGCATTGATCTATGAACCAGGACACATGCCTGAGTTGTGGGCTCTATTTCCAGGGGTGGTGAGGGGTATGCAGGAGGCAGCTGATCAGTGATTCTCTCTCATCACTGATGTTTCTACTTCTCTTCCTCTCTGAAATCAATAAAAATATTTTAAAAATTGATCTATGTTAATAATAAGGTACTGCATCAACTGTTGCTACAGTTTAATTACTAAATTCTGATCATTGATGTAAATAAGTAATTATTTTTGTATAATTGTTTTGGTTCAGGACATTGATGAATTCTCACTGGGTGTATTCTTTATGTTCTAATTAGCTGGAAAGTCAACCAGAGATACACAGACACAATAGGAAAAATTGTAGTAACTCCCCTTACCAGGAAATAAAGCCGCACAGGTTTTGATTCTCACAAAGTACATAAAAATTTTTATTCTAAATAAATACCGAACAGCGTATAAATCAACATGTTTTGCATAAAACATGGACTCCTATAACGTTGTCTCCTCCTTTAACATGGCTGAAGATATGGACACATGGATGTTGAAGTGTAGCTTAAAGCACACTTAAGTAAATAAATGAGGATTATGTTTATATTCAGGTACAATGATCAACTGCTACAGGTGTTTTCCTTGCTGCCTCCATTGCTGCTGCCTCTGTTTCAAAATCCTGAGTTTCTTTCAAGTGCTAATGAGTAGTCTAGCAAAGTGATTAGATGCATGGATTCTGAAGCCAGACTACTCAAATTCAATCCCAGCTCTGCCACTTACTAGCTGTGTGACCTGAAGAAAGTCCCTTTGCTTCTCTGTGCCTTAGTTTCTTCATCTGAATATCCAAACCTCCATTGACTACTCCTCAGGACTGTAGATTTGTATGTGCAGTTGTCTAGCCAGTATCATTGCCTGAAGACTTCTCAATCTTAACATCACGAACAGAATCTGCCTCATTCCCATTCTGCCCTGGCATATAAATGGTAATCCACTCGTTAGTCACACCCAAATCTAGGAATTTTCCTTGATTCTTCTTTTACCCTCATTCCCATGCCTCCAAAACATATCTCAAATGTGTTTACTTCCTCCATTTCCACCAGCACTGTCTTATTCAAGCCCCTGTCATCTCATGTTTGGGATCTCACAGTGGTTTCCTTACTGGTCTCCATTCTTCTACGCTTCTCTAAAATCCAATCTCTCTGTAGCCAGAGTGAATTTTTAGAAGCATAAATCATATTAGTCACTTGCTGTCTCCAAATTCCCCAATGGCTTCTCATCACATTTACAGTAAAAGCCAAATTCCTTAATCTGGCTTTCAAAGTCTTACAAAATGAGTGCTGTAGGGGGTCATAAATAATGCCTCCCTCCCAATTTAGAGACCTTATATGGAAATAGGGTTTTGCAGATATAATTAAAATGAGATCCTAAGAAGAAGGCCATATGAAGACAAAGGCAGGGATTGGAGTGAGAGGGCTACAAAGCAAGGAATACCAATTATAGCTGAGAAAAACAGAGGCTGGGAAGAGGCGAGGAAAACCTCTTTAAACCTCTGAAGGAAGTAAGACCTGAGGACACCTGATTTCAGACTTCTAGCCTCCAGAACTGTGAGAAAATATGATTTATGTTATTTCAAGCCATCAAGTTTGTGGTATTTTGTTATGGCAGCCTAGTAAACAAATACAGGTGCACTTAAACTTTGCAGCTTTAATTCTGTTGCCCTCTCCTTGCTCTACCCTCCATCCTCACTGCTCTCCCTCATCCTTTGTGTTAGAACACCTTCTGGTTCCCACCCCAGGGATTTTCACTAGCTGTTCCCTCTACTTGGGATGTTCATCCCCTAATCTTTGCATAGATCCTTCTGATTATTTTAATCTCAGCTTAAATATTACTCAGTTAGATTCCTTCCACAACCTCTCATTCTTTTTTAAAATATTTTTTATTGATTTTTTTTACAGAGAGAGGGATAGAGAGTTAGACACACCCATGAGAGAAAAACATCGATCAGTTGCCTCCTGCATGCCCCCTACTGGGGATGTGCCCGCAACCAAGGTATCTGCCCTTGACGGAAATCGAACCTGGGACCTTTCAGTGTGCAGGCCGACGCTCTATCCACTGAGCAAAACCGGTTTCAGCCACAACCTCTCATTCTAATGCACCCTCCCCATCACGCTTTATCACATTACCCGGTTTTAATTGTCTGTTTTGCATTTAATACAGTTTGACATTTCTTATTCATTTATGTATGGTTATATCTGTCACTACTTCCCTCAATATACACATACCACACTCATACATTCACTATAAAGTGCACTACTGTCCAATTTAATAGCCACATGACGCTATTTAAATATAAATGTAAGTGAATTAAAGTTAAGATTATAAAATAGTTTCAAAACAGTGTTACCTACATTTCAAGTCTCAATAGTCACACATAGCTAGTGGCTACCATATTGGACAGCATAGCTGTGGAACATTTCCATCATTACAGAAAGTTCTATTATACAAAGCTATTCCAGGAAAAGAGGAATCTTGTACTCCCAGTGCTTTGAATTTGTGTGGCCCATCACAGATGCCAAAGAAATATTTTTTGAATGAAGAATGAATGCACTTTCAGGAAAAACATTGCTGAGCCTTGATGTGAATGAGCTTTGTAAAAATAAATGGCAACATTACTGCTAATGGAAAGCGATATGGCTTTCAGAGAAAGATGACTCCTGTTCTCCTTGCCTTTTTACCTGGGCAGAGTTTCTGTAACCACGTCTGCCATTGATTATTGTTTTTGTTTGTTTGTTTTGTTTGTCTCCTCAATGAACACTCAAAAATAGATCTAGTTGTAAAGAAGATTTCAACAATTTCTCTCATCTTGAGTGGTGGTTTCTTTGCTTATCAATAAAAAAATTTCAGTTAAGGGTCGTTGAGAAGTAGAGGAAGGACAGATGGGAGTGTGGGTGGAATATTATCCTCTGTGCAGTATAGTATTTGCATTAGCTGTCTAAAAAGACAGTGCTATCAATCTCACATCTTTAGTAATGATTTCTCTGTGCTTTGATTAATGTGGGTGTGAAATGTGTCTGATGAAGCGGCATGTGTCTGAAATATTCTGAGATCTAGAAGAGTCAAAAGGTATTTTAATTTTAAAAACTAATTCTAAATAGAGTAAAATGGAATGAGATTATTTAATATAACAGGTAGATGCTATATTACTGCATTGGAAGAAAAACCATGGAAATAAATATTTGCCAGGCTTGTAGGACAAATAGAGCCAGTATGTTTTAAAACATTAAAACATTGGCTATCAGTCTCCTATTCTGTTTCCGAATCATCACAACAAGATTAAGAATGAAACTTGTGAGTGTCTGATACTATATCTAGCATATAAAAAAAATAAATGGTGGTTTCTGTACTGTATCCCATTTCCCTATTTTAAGCCTCAGGTTATGTCAGAGTTCTTATAAGGAAGCTCATTGATTGGTAATGAAGAATTATTATTTTAGGAGTACCTGTGATTGAAAAGCTGAGGACTGACAAGTAAACTGATGACTAGTTCAGAGTGGATGAACACTCTGAACAAAATATGATAGTAAGGAACTTTTGTGAAGATTCCAGATACGCCTTAAAATCAAGATTCCTCAAGGCTCTGCTTATACAGGGGAAACTGGGTGAACTTGAGTAATATGTATTAAAGGTTATCCATTTCCTGTTACAATATTGTCCGCAGAATGGGGTTAGGGTGTTGTGGAAATGCAGTAATCATAAGTTGGTCTAAACAGTGTGCAGATGTTCCACATACTATCACCTAATTAGACTATAGTGTTTCTAAACCATAAGCTTTATGGTTTTTACATACACTTGAAATGGAGGAAAATACAGGGAACTATAGAACTTCTTTGTTGTAAAAAAAAGAGTAAATCAGTGTGTGTATGTGTGTGTGTGTGTGTGTGTGTGTGTGTGTGTGTGTAAGAGAAAGGGTAGGGAGAGGGAGGGAGGAGAACAAAAAATTAGAAATGATTGGGAGTATGTATGATTTTAGAAATAAAGAAAACAGAATCTTGAAAAGCTCACAAAGTTCCATCTAAACTCTTCTCTAACTCTCCAACACGGAGGTCATCTCAGCGTTTCTATGTTGTATTCAGTGGTCAGAAGCCCGTGCCTGAATGATAAAGGTTCTGGTGAGCTGGGGTTCTGGTGAGAGGCAAGGAGGGAGCATGATTCTTGGAACCTGGGTGAGTAGTGCCTTGGTTAAAGTGAAATAATTTCAGAATCACCAATGTAGGGAAGAGGGAAATCCTTTGGTCATGCCCCTCCCCCTCTTCCCCCCAAAAAAGTCTAAGAAGCAAGAGTGTACTGTGTGGAGGTTCCCCTACTCAATCCACCTTTCTCAGAAAGTGAGTCTCCTCTATCAGAATCAGGATTTCTTCAGAAAGTCTCCACATTTTTGTATTGCTTTTCATGGTTTTCTGCTATGAATGGGAGAAGAGGAAAAGACAGTGAAAAGAGCAGAGCCGGGGGAGAAGAGAAAGGAAAAAGACAAAATATGATAGTGAGAAACTTTTGTGAATATTCCAGATACGCCTTGAAATCAAGATCCCTCAAGGCTCTGCTTATACAGGGGTAACTGGGTAATATATATTTAGATAGATGAGTTAGATACACAGGCACGAAGTATAACTTACAAAAATGTACTCACTAAGCCCTAGCTGTTTGGCTGAGTAAATAGAGCGTCAGCCAGCAGACTGAAGAGCCTGGGGTTTGATTTTATGCAAGGGCACATGTCCGGCTTGGGGGCTCGATCCCCAGTAGGGGGCACACAGGAGGCAGCCAATCAATAATTCTCTCTCATCATTGGTTTCTATCTCTCTCTCCTCCTTTCCTCCCTGAAATCCATAAAAAATAAAAATAAATAAAAATAAAAAACCTACAAGAAAAATGTACTCACTATAAAAATCAAATGTCACCCCAACCTGTGTGCAACCAAAAGAACTCCTCTCCTTTCTTCTTTGAATAGTTGAAGTGGATCTGCATTTAAAAAGGAAAAAAGAGGGGGAAAAAGAGAAAAAGAAAGGAAAAGAGAAAAGACTGGTTTCTGGCAGAGAAGGAAGGTTGTAGGATGGAGATAGAGAGGGAGGGGGAGGGGAGAACCAGAGGAGGAGGGGCAGAAGGCGAATGTTTCTGTGAGGGTTGCTGCCCAGGAGTTTCCTTAGATGCTCCAGGCAATTGCAACTTTATCTCCACATAGTTCTTCCTATTAACTGTTCCTCTATTTTTCTTCTTCCTGAAAGGAATGAGAGAGAGAGAGAGAGAGAGAGAGAGAGAGAGAGAGCGCTCGACGTGAGGGAGGAACAGCGATTGGTTGCCTCTTCCACAAGTGCCCTGTCTGGGAATTGAACCACAACCTCTATATGAACCCTGACTGGGGATAGAACTAGAAACCTTTTGGTGTACAGGACAATGCTGCAACCAACCAAAACAACAGACTAGTAGGGCTAGTCTTGTTTTTTAACTCAACACTGAACCAAAAGGTAGATAGAAAGACAGTGAAGAAATAAAAGTTGGGCAAATAAACAACTGTTCTCTTTTTAAGGAAATCTTTACATGACAAATTTCAAATTGGACCAAGTAGGATTAGTGCTTTATATTGCATAAGCCATCTGTCACTAACAGATCTAAAATCTCTAAGTGATACATTATCCTGCAAATGATCAGAGCAAAATCTGTGATTTAGGTGTTGCAGAAATTGGAAAATTGGGTTCCGAAGGAGACAATCTTCTGATGGTGTAGTTGCTACACTCTAAAATCTACTTAACATGCCACTGCCAGATCAATGTCCCTTAAATCTCTTTTACCACATGTGTTCCCTAATCTAGAAATTTTATCTGCTTTCTATTCCAGGTATTTTCTTTCTTTCTACACACTTTCTTCCAAATTGACATTCCTGCCAATTTCAAATTAGGCTTTCTAAGTCCTCCATCACTGGTCTATAAGGCCTCTGTTTCAGTAAAAGCATATGTCCATGAAACACACCATGATTAGCATGTTCAATTCTGTGCCTCTTTTGGATTTGATCCCTTTCCTCTGGAATGTGATGCTGTCTATTCAACTTCACCTGCTGCTGAACAGTTCAACATCGTGGCTCAGTTCAAATCCTCTCATTTCAAAGCAGCCTAACTGTTATCTCTCTCCTTCTATATCTCTCAACAGGCTGCACAGTCTACCTTTTTATTATATACCCTTGCTTAGTCTTTTTTTATTCCTTTAAAATATATTTGTATTGATTTCAGAGAGGAAGGGAAAGGGAAAGATAGAAATGTTAAGGATCAGCTCCTTCTTTACTGGGCATCGAGTCTGCAACCCAAGCATGTGCCCTGACTGGGAATCTTGAACTGGGACTTCCTGGTTCACAGGTCGAAGCTCAACCACTGAGCCATCTTGGCGGGGCTACACTTGCTTACTCTTAAATAACATAATATGTGAAAGAGCCTTACACTCTAAAAAGCATAACAGTACTTGGCATATCACTTATTAATTTTCTTCTTTGTTATCACTGCATATTAATTGTTTTCTCTCCAACAAAACAGGCAGCTAATGAAGAAAGTGGTCATTTTATTTCTTCTATGTGTTTCCCATAGGGCCTAGCACCATGGAGAGCACTCTGTAGATAATCAATAGATACTTACTGACTGAATGATTGATTGGCTAATGCACTTTGTATTTGGATTCCAAGTACAGAAGCCCCTGAGGATGTTCTGGTTTTCCTCCAAATGATCTGCAATTGACCCCTACCAAGTGGTGAAAACTCACTGATCTTTTGCAGATGAGAAAGTTGAAATGTAGAGAGAAATTAAATACTCCCCAAGGGCATTAGGAGTAACTAGCAGCTAGAAGTAGAGGCTAGGCATCCTGACTGCCAGTTCATTAAATTAGGAAACATTGAATTGTCCTTTTTTCTCTGACATGGATAGCTTTTGCCCACCTGTTAATTTCTGATGTATAAGCTATACCATGTTGCAGTATAAATCTGCTTTTTTTTGGTTTGTTTTGCTTTGTTTATTTTTAAATGACTCATGAGTAAAAATGTGTCTAATTACTGATTATGTTGGGTGCTTCAAAAATTTTTAAGTTGAGGTATAATTGACACGTAACAACATTACATTAGTTTCAGGTATACAACATAATGATTCAATATTTGTATATATTACCAAATGATAACCACAATAAGTCTGGTTAATATTCATCACCACATAGAGTTACAAAAGAATTTTTTCTTGTCATGAAAACTTTTAAGATCAACCATTGTGGTTACTATGGGTCTTTTGGTTGGCCCTTTAAGGTCAGGAACTGTGATTTATATACTCTTACTTACATTTTTGGTGTCTAGCACCTGACATCGAATAAATATTTGTTGAATAGATGATTATTATTAAAAAATGATCTTTTTAGAGTACTGAACAATTAACATGCCTAGATTCTCTTTGCAGCATTGAGGGGAGTTAAACTTGTAAGTAGTCTTATTTCATTCATTACAATATATCTTTAATGTCAAAATATAATTCCTTTGCCTAATTATTGCCCCTTAGGGATTACTTAATAAGTTGAATCTATTATACCATTGTTCTTGATTTGATTTGAAAACCTAATTTTTAAATTCCAATCCATAAGTAAGGTGTAACACCTACATACTTAAGGGGAAAAAATAACTTCTTATAACTGAAATAGGAGGTAATTTAAGGAGACAGAATTATTGGCCCCAAGTAAGCAAAAAGCATTTGAACCCTGACTCATCTGAGCCGTATAGATTTCATAATTGATGATTAGCTTCTCTTAATCAGTTGAACATCCTTTAAGGAGAAACTTGACTAGCTCCTTGCATAATTAACAGAACATTAAGTACCATCACTCTGAGTTGAAAAAGATTGTTTTAATTAATAGCAAATATGCACAGTTTAACATTAAGACATTAAGACATCTCTAATCATTAGTAATCTGTATTTTTCTCTCAAAATGTTAAGGAGGTGTTTAAGTCTAGTTCAGTGACCAATGTTTGCAATTCCCAAACCATTTTCATTTTTTCCAGCTGGCATGGAATTAACTATATCTTTTCCACAGAAAATCAGATTATAATATTATATACAAATAATAATCACACTTGTATATGATCAAACTCTCAATTTGATCATAACACAGCTCCAGGCATAGAAGGAAAATAATGAAATATTAAACATTTACAAATCATTCAAAGAGAATTAGTGAAGGATTGGCAAGAATGCTAAAATGAAAAGATTGGTTATTAAAGGTGTCAGGATCCATACAGGACATGATTCATGAGCCAGTAGAAATTGCAGAGTTGAACAATGTGGAGATATGAAAAAGTAGAAGAGAATGACATTAAAAATTATATGTGTGAAAGGCTTTTCCTGCTGGAGCTAGATTTAAGGAGCTATTTAAATGAGAAGAACAACTGGGAAATGGATCTTACAATGCACAGAGGATTAGCAACATTGCTTAAAGATGTGATTTGTTCGTCTATAGAAAGTTGCATTAAATTACAGAAACATATAATTAAAGCTAAACATTCAGAATGTTAAGGCTTCCCCATTCTGAGCCAGATGGTGGTTGATTCTGACTACACCTTGGGCACTGAGCATCTAATTAGTCTTCTCAAGAAGGTGTGCAGGTGTCAGTCAATTCTGGAGTTAGTGCTGAGCAGGACAGGTTAATAGAAACATTGGAATATTTGAAATTGATGAGGCCTAAGGCAAGTTTTACACACTATTAGCAGAAGTTTAGGAACTTAGTAAACATGCAAGAAATTCAATTTAGATCTGTTTCTTAAAGTCTGCATCTGCTAAGTGTTTGTATTTTTAGTTAATCTCAAATCACCAGTCCTAGAAAGAATTAGTTAAAAATAGGAAACCAAATAACGAATCTAAAATTGTCATATTTTAATTTTATTACATTCTATAAGTTTACTAAGGGATGTTTGTCTGTGACAATGTAAATTTTACCTGAATGGTAGCAGGGAGCACATAGTTGCTGAGAAACAAATAACATGAGTTTCACTAGACCAGCTTCTCAAACAGCGATCATGGATTCCCTATATAAGCACAACCAATGGACACAAGACACTGGGGCAGGGCGGAGGGGGGGTGAGGGCATGCGACAGAGGGTAGGGGAGGCTGGGGGAAGGTCAATGGGGGCAGGGGAAGGAGATATATGTATTACTATGTATAATACTTTAAACAATAAAATTAAAATTAAAATACGGATTCCCCAGACCATCCTCAGAGATTCTGATTCATAAAAGTTTGGGGTGGGGTCCGGGAGTCTGCATTGTTAACAAATACTGATGGAAGAGCCATGGACCATCCTTTGAGAATCACACACAAGCCAGGAGTTCATTGAGGGTAAAAAAGATTTTTTGTAAACGCATCAGGACTGAATGTGATAATGGTTGACAATAGTTTATAATGATTTGTCGAGTGAATAAGTGAATAGGTGGGTAATTATTTCTCACTCTTGCTTATTCTCATGTAATATCAAAGTATTTTCAGATTCCACAGTGTTTGCTGGGATGTCCTAGTCTTAAATTCTTCATCCTAAACAACAAAATTATGTATTGTTGGGGTTCCTGTGCATTTATTCCTTTAACATTTAAAAATATTCATTGATTTAACACTATGTCAGGGACTGTTCTAAGCACTTGGGATATCAATGAACTAGATAAAGATTGTTCCCTTATGAAGCTTATATTCTAGAAGTTTGCATGTATCCTACTTCTAACTCTGAGATTTTATAATTATTTTCTGGGAATATAATTATATAAGTTCTTTACACCAAAGAATTTCTTTTTTTTCTTCTTAAAAATCTTTATTGTTCAGATTATTACAATTGTTCCTCTTTCTCCCCCCCATAAATCCCCTCCACAGGGTTCCCACCCCCCACCTTCTGCCCTTAATCCCCCCACTGTCCTCATCCATAGGTGTACAATTTTTGTCCAGTCTCTTCCCACACCCCCTACAACCCTTTCCCCCCAGAGAATTGTTAGTCCACTCTCTTTCTATGCCCCTGATTCTATTATATTCACCAGTTAATTCTGTTCACCAGATTTTTAATTCACTTGATTTTCAGATTCACTTGTTGATAGATATGTATTTGTTGTTCATAATTTTTATCTTTACCTTTTTCTTCTTCTTCCTCTTCTTAAAGAATATCTTTCAGCATTTCATATAATACTGGTTTGGTGGTGATGAACTCCTTTAGCTTTTTCTTATCTGTGAAGTTTTTTGTCTGTCCTTCAATTCTGAATAATAGCTTTTCTGGGTAGAGTAATCTTGGTTGTAGGTTCTTGCTATTCATCACTTTGAATATTTCTGGCCACTCCCATCTGGCCTGCATAGTTTCTGTTGAGAAATCAGCTGATAATCGAATGGGTGCTCCCTTGTAGGTAACTAACTGTTTTTCTCTTGCTGCTTTTAATAGTCTCTCTTTGTCTTTTACTCTTAACATTTTAATTATGATGTGTCTTGGTGCGGTCCACTTTGGATTCCTTTTGTTTGGGGTTCTGTATGCTTCCTGGACTTGTAAGTCTATTTCTTTCACCAGATGTGGGAAGTTTTCAGTCATTATTTCTTCAAATGGGTTCTCAGTATCTTGTTCTCTCTCTTCTTCTGGCACCCCCATAATTCTAATGTTCGTACGCTTGAAGTTGTCCCAGAGGCTCCTTACGCTATCTTCATATTTTTGGATTCTTTTTTCTTTTTGCTTTTCCAAAAGAGTTTTTTATAGAGTCTTGAATTAAGTAAAACATTTATTTTGGCAACTTTCAAAGCTCACTGAGGAGAAGAGAGATTGGCTTAAAGCATCAGGGAGTTTTATTTTTGCACATAAATATTTATGTGTATATAGGGGTATGTGGTTAATTATAAGTGAAGGAAGGAGAATGACAGATGCTTAGATCCTCTGTCCCCATGGAAAGACAGACCTTACTTGTTGGAGTGTAGTGGCACATCGTGTGGTTTGTGTACTGAATCACTGATTTAAATATTGCAGCAGCTGGAGTGCAAAGTATATCAGCAAATACTACAGGAGGAGGAGCGCATGTGTCTTGAATACAAAGTGAGAATAAAACAGGTTTGCACAGTCACATTGAGCATGGCTGTGGATGGCCCTTTTCTTTTTATATTTTAGTTTTAATGGAGAGCTGGAAAAAGTCACTGGATAGTCCATGGACACAGGCAGATAAATGGGCAGAGGACCTATGTGTTGCTTTCTACATCCTAAATTTCTATTCCCTGCAGAAAAAGAAAGAGAGAGAGAAATTCTCATCCTGCCAGGGAAAATCTATTCAGAGAATTCATCTCCATAATGATAGCACTACACCAAACAAATATAGTCTCTACTTCAGTGCTCATGGGAAAAACGAGAAGGTGGGTTCTTTAGTAACTTTCATTTTATTGCCTCTACTTTGGGTCTAATATGAAGTTCAAAGTCCTTTTCTCAATTTTCCTTTAATAAATAATATTTATAAGGACTTGTTAGTTTACACAGATCACATCCTACCTCATTTACTATTCCCCCATCATTTACAGATTAGGAATTCCAGGTGCAGAGAGTTGGAATGATGTTATACATAGATCAATCATTTAGTAAGTAGCAGAGTGAAGACTAAATCCAGGTCCCCTAATTACAAAACCTGTCTCCACCATCATGCTGCTGCTTCTTATTCTCATTTCTTCTTTTTTGTGATTGTTGTTTTCTCTCTTTCCCTTTTATAATTTCCCCAAGTAAGAAATGACAGGAAAGCTGGAGGAGTGAGGTATTGTAGATGGGAGGTGAAAAAAATGGTTAATGCTGATGGGTAAAAGTTTTCTACTTACAGACAAGGTGTTGAAAAGGAGTAGGAAAACATAAAGAGCAGCTTTAGAAGAAGTCTGAACTCAAACAGAGATGAGCAAATACATTTCATACTTGAAAAATGAAATAGCTAAAAATGTTAACTCCTTTTCTCAATATTCTAGATCTTTATGCCATCACATGTACTGAGGAATTCACATTATCAGGTGAAGTTGGGGAGACTACCTGACTAAAAGTGTCCCCCCCTCCCGCCAAAGTTCCATGATATCACAAAAAGAACCATCTCATTCTCAACCTGAAAGTATCAGTGATGGTCATCAGAAATTATGGCCCAGGGTCATTTACTATGTTAATTTCTTGTGATTCTGAGTCACAGCTCGCCAGCCATGGTGACGCCAGTGAGTTGTAGATTCATGTGGAAGCAGCAGGGACCAGCGAGCTGGATTCCATTCTGTCTCATGCCTCATCGACCAGATAGTTGGCTGTATCAAAGCCAGTGATGCTGATGTCAGAGGCGAAGGAACACAGCTGGATTTTCAGGTTCAAGGAGAAAGAGGGAATCTATAATGCTAAAAGTTTGTGAGGAAATTGCCTTTGGACCAGTGGATATAGCCAACTAGAACTGATGGAGAGCTTTAAATGTTAAGTCCTGCAGCAACACTTCTGTGTAATTGCTTTTTGAGCCATGGTAGGATTTGAATCCTCTTTACCTCACACCTGCTAACAGGCCTACTGGTGCCAGTCAGCTAGATGTTGCATACCAGATCCAGAGGACGTTTTAACACTGACATATTAGTCTCCCCCTAACGCTTGGATGATGTTATCCCTGGGATTTCTGGTGACTAGCTTGAAACAAAAAAATGAAAGGGTGGAAAATGATTTAGAAGGCCAGTTCCCAGGAACTTGTTGATGAAGAGGTTATTTTTACAAGTATGTCAGTTTAATTTTGTACTCTGACTAGGATGTGAGAAAGGTAATACAGGTTTTTCTTCCTGGCCAGGATTAGCAGGGAATCTAATTGCAGGCACTGGGGCAAGGAGGAGGGGGCAGTGCTGTTCCCCTAACTGGGAAGTATACAATGTAGGAAACTTGGAGAAAGGGCCTCTGTCTTTATTCTATCACTAGAGGCCCATTGCAGGAAGATTCCTGCAAGAATAGGGCTTCCTGCTGAGGTCTCTGCTTCCCCACCTGCTTCCCGCCCTTTTCCATAGCCCTGCCTGCTTCCTGCTCTGTTTCCCTTCCTTCTCTGCCACCCTGCTTGCTTGCTTCTCTGCAGCTTCCCGCCATTCTACAGCACTTAGCTTCCTTCTATGCTGTCTTCAGTATTCGCTCTGTACTGAGATAGGCAAATCAACCACCATCTTGGTTTGGTTAATTTCCATACTCACTCCTGATTGGCTTGAGGGTGTAACTTGTGGGCATAGTGGAGGTATGGTCAATTTGCATTCTCTTTTATTCGATAGGATGGTTGCTGCTAAGACATTCATAACCCAAGCCCAACTGGTCCAATTGAATATGAATCCTTCCTTACACCAAGCTTGGTTATGGTTCCAGAAGTCATGGTACCTGTTGCCATATCAGAGGTCTGACCACTCCTGAGCCACAGCAAGAGAGTGAAGTCCAAATCTATATATTCTCAAAACACACAATACCTTTTCCCCATCCAAACTCACCCACTTTACAGAATCCTTCCCTTTCTTCAGAGTTCAGACCTGTTTTCTAAGCACTGACTTCTTCCCAAACAAAGAGCTGGGTGTGAGGTTGGAGTAGGGTGGGAGAGGTGTTGCTTTTAGGATCTCTTCTGAAACACAAAGGAGCTACTAAAATAATTCCTACAGAGCAAGGGAGGCTGATCACAGTGGCATAATTAGTCTTGGAGGGGAGGTAGTTGTGAACATTTTTCCTTTCATTCTTTGTATTCTCCTACTGCAGCAAGAACAAGGTAAAATTAATATCTCAATGAATCATCCCGCCATATAAAAGTAGGTGACTTGTAGGTTACTGAGGTTCGGTGAAGACTTGTGGGATATGCACACACTATCTATGATTGAGTCAATTTTAGAAATGTAAGACCAGAGAATGATTGAGCAATGATTTGCAGTTGAGTGCTTACCCCTGGAAGATTCAGGCAATACTTCACTGGGAAATAATTATAGCATTTGGTGTCAGGAGAGTAACATATCCAGAAAGGGAGAGCTATTCAGACCTAAATATGCAGGAACAATAAACAGTACTTTGTTGCAGGGTGCCCACATATGTGTGCATAAAATGCTTAAACCATAACTCCTCTGTGATGCTGCAAAAAGAGTTTCTCCCACAGTTGCTACATCAAAAGAGGTGCTGTAAATTTTAACCACAGGAATTAACCTATGTAAATGACTTCTGGGTAGCAAGGAAGATTTTTTTTCCCCCTTTCAAAAAGCACTCAGCCCAGAAGCTGCTCTTGCCAACATTCTGGATGATTTATACAACTGTTCCCACTGAAGAGTGCAGAGAGAAGAAATTTGCAGCAGAACGTGATTACAGAACCGGAGGCAAGAGATGTCCCCTGAAGTTGTAATGATTGCACAGAAACACAGTGAAAAGATTAGGTGAGCCAAGACAAATACATTTACTTTAGCTATAACAATATACTGATGCAATCGAGTTAACACCTTAGCTATCTGGTTCTTATTACCGTCTATTACTTTTAAATAGTAACTACAACATGCTTGTTGTACTTATTACAATGTACTATAATAAAATAAAGAGAAAACTACTAACATGATAAAGTTATAATTTTGCTAAGTATCTATGATAGACTGCAGACATGTCAATCTATCACAAATTTGCCCCTTCTCTATATTCTTATCTCTGATGGTGTCTTCCTTCATTGACTGGGCTATGCCATATGGCTTGTATTGGTAAATGAGATGATAGAAAATGTGATTGAGACATAGTTCCTTGAGAACTATGGAGCTTGCACTGTTGCTGCTCTTAGAACCCTGAATAGTGATGTGAACAAGCCCAGGCTACCATGAGGGAGGATGAAGGACAAGTGATTCATTGACCTCCATCATCAGAGCGAGCAATGAACTGAATGAACCCCAGAAGTAGGGTCAACTAACTGATTGGCAACTGACTGAAGATGTGTGAGTAAATTACATGGAGACCAACAGAACTGTCCAGTCAAAATTGTGACCTACCAAATCGAGCAAAATAAGTGGTTCTTGTTTTAAGTAACAAAGTTTTAGAGTATTTTGTTAGTCAAGCTTGTAATGCAACAATAATGTATATTGTACCTTGCACATGTATGGCTCACTTTAATGTTTATAAAAACCCCATAAAATAGTTAGTTTTATCACTTCCATTTTACAGATGGGGAAGCAAAGGCAAAGAGAAGATGAGACCATGGGATCCATCTCATACAGCTTGTAAATGGCAGCATCCAGACTGAGGTAACCTGATTCTAAAGTGTATGCACTGAACTGCTATGCATGATCCAACATTAACTTATGTCTTACCTAGTTGTTTATTAACCAAGAAAACAAAACACTTGTGTTAAAAAGCAGTCCAAGTATTTTTAATTAATTCCTTCCATTTATCTCTAAGAAGTCTCACATAAAAAGAACCCACCAGGGAACTTCCGGCCATGATGGAGTAACCAGGACCACATTTACCCACCTTCTCTAAACAACTATACACTGGGCACAATAGATGAGTCAGTGGGTTTCAGATATTGGGCAACAGGCAGCACAGGACAGTGAAACCAGGGAAACCAAAGAGCTGAGCGCTACAATTATAAAAGCTTATTTACCTGGAGAGAATGTTGAGATTGCAGCACAGAAAAGGGGAACCCACAGAGAGACTAGCAACACTGCAAGTTGAAGAGTTTGAAGTTTAGACAGACCAAGTGGTTAGAGTTTTCAGGGGAAAATATGGGAAGGTGAGAACTTCACAAAAAGAGATCTTTGTAAATCTGTAGAAGGAATTCTTAAGTCTTTTTTTTTTTAAGTTTTGGCTGAGTAATTATCTGCTTATGTGTGTGAAAAAGTTATTTAAAGTCATGGAAAGAATCATGGAAAGGCGTAGGTAGATTTCATAGGGCTAAAAATAGTTGGTGTTCTCACTAGCCAGAGTGGTAAGTCTTCATAATACAAAGAGTCTAAATTCAACAAAAATTACTAAACATCTAAAGAAGTAGAAAAACAGATTCATAATTACAGAGAACAGACTGACAGCCATCAAAGGGGAGGGGATTTGGAGGATTGGGTGAAAAAGGTGAAGGGATTAAACAAACAAGCAAACAAAAAATTATAGACATAGACAACAGTATGGTGATTACCAGAGAGAAAAGGGAGAATAAATGGTGATGGAAGGATATTTGACCTGGGATGGTGAACACACAATATAATATACAGGTGATGAATTATAGAATTGTATACCTGAAACCTAAATAATTTTATTAATCAATGTTACTCCAATAAGTAACATTGATTAATAAAAAAGGAAAAAAAATACATATCTGATAAAAATTGTTATTCAAAGCTATAAAAAGTCCTCTAAAAAACCCAAGAGTAAGTATATGAAAACCTGGTAAAATAAACAAAACAACAATTAAAAATGAGCATGAGATCTGCCAAAGAAGATATAAAGATACATATTTAAATGTCACATAACATTAGTCATTAGAGAATTACAAATCAAAATAACAATAAGATACCACTACACACCTATTAGGATGGCCAAAATTTAAAACACTGAGAACTCCAATAGCTGGCAAGAATATGGAGCAACAGAAACTCTCATTTATTATTGATGAGAATTTGAAATGGTAGAGCCACTTTGGAAGACACTTGGGAAGTTTCTTATAAAACTAAACATACTCTTACCGTATAATCCAGTAATTGTGTGCCAAGGTATTAACCCAAAGAACTTGAAAACTTATGCTTTCACAGAAAAAAATAATTGCACTTGCATATTTATAGAGGCTTTATTTATACCTGTCAAAACTTGGAAGAAATCAAACAGACCTTCAGTAGGTGAATGGATAAGTAAACTGTGGAACATCCAGACTAAGAAATATTATTCAGCGCTGAAAAGAAATCAGCTATTGAGCTATGAAAATACATGAGTAATACTAATGGAAAGATGCCAACCTGAAAAGACCTCATACTGTATCATTCCAACTTTATAACATCCTGAAAATGGCAAAAAGTCTGAAGACAGTGAAAAAAAATCCATGGTTGACAGGGCAATGAAATTATTCTGTATGAAACTATGATGTGCATATATTGGTCAGTATCCATAGAATGTACAACAACAAGAATGAACCCTAGCCCTAGCCAGTTTTTCTCAGTGGTTTGAGCATCGGCCTTCAGAATGAAGGGTCGCAGGTTCGATTCTGATGAAGGGCATATACCTTGGTTATAGTCTTGATCCCTGGTCCTGTCGGTGTGTGCAGGAGGCAAGCAATTGATGTCTCTCTCCCCTTGATCTGTCTCTCTTAATCTCTCTCTCTCTCTATGTGTGTATCTCTCTCTTTTTCTCTTTCTTCCACTCTCTCCAAAAATCAATGGGAAAAATATCCCTGGGTAAGGATTAATAATAACAATAAAAACAACAACAACAAAAAGAGTGAACTCCTAATGTAAACTATAAATTTTCTGTGATGGTGACATGTGAATATATGTTTAGCTATTACAAAAAATGTATCACTTTGATGGGGTATGTTGATAGTCAAAGATGTACATGTGTAGGGACAGGTGTTATATGGGAACTCTGAACTTTACATTCAGTGTTTTTATGAACCTAAAATTTCTCTTCAAACAAAATCTACTACACAAACAAAATATATGATATATGCAGAAATAAAATAAAGAATCTCAATAGAACAATGGATGAAAGGGGAGAAATGGAAATACATTGTGGTAAGAGTTTTATAACATACCTTATGTAGTATAATATTATTTGAAAGTAGACTGTAATAAGTTACAAATTTATATTTTAAATTTGAGGCCTTTACACTGAAAACTTACATGTTATTTAATTATGAGAAATTAAAGAGCTAAATACATGGAAAGCTATACTATATTCATGAATTGAGTGATTCGATATTGTTAAGATGTCAAAATCCTCATCAGCTTTTTTTGGGTAGAAATTGGCAAGCTGATCCTAAAATTTACATATAAACATAAAAGATCAAGAATAGACAAGTCAACTTTGTAAATATAGAACAAAGTTAAAAGGCTTACAATATCTGATTTCAAGACCTACTATAAAGCTAAAATGATCAATATAATGTGATTTTGGCATGAAGATTAAAAAAATTGATCCACAGAACAGAAGGTCTAAAAATATATCCTAATATATATGGTCAATTGACTCTTGACAATAGTGCCAAGGCAACAATTAGGAAATTCAATATTTTTTTAAAATGTTAATTTTATTTTGTTGTTTTTCCCTACTTTTTCTCCATTGAACTTTTTTTTTTCAATTACATTTGCCATTCAATATTATATTAGTTTCAGATGTACAGTATAGTGGTTATATATTTATATAGTTTACAAAGTGACCCCATGACAAGTCTAATACCCTCGATACATAGTTATTTCAATATTATTGACTATATACCCTATGCTGTACTTCACATCCCCGTGACTGTTTTGTGACTTTCAATTTGTACTTCTTAATCCCTTCACCTTTTTCACCCAGCTCTAGAAAATATAATCTTTATAACAATTTTGTGGAACAATTGAATATCTATATGCAAAAAGAATCCTTCTGATGTGATTTAGAAGACAGTCAGTCACTGTGAATGAGTGATTGGAAACAAGAATCAGTGTGTTTTTGAAGCTTTACTGGATAATGCCTGGAAGAGGTCTATTCCTGGTACATTTCCCCTCTGAGATGTGTTTTTGTTACCTCAAGTTCTGGGAATGACTTACATTTCTAAAAACTGGTGTTCTTAAGTACATAGTATGTTACTTATTAGTTTGAGTTGAAAAGCTCCCTATTTTCTGGTATTTAAACAATCTCACCCACACATGTGTGGGGAAATTTATTTTAATAGAGAATATAGGAAAGCTCTCTCACTATATATTTTTTTTCCTCTCACTATATTTTGAAAATGTTTAATCTTTGATGCTCCAGCTCTATACACTCTCTGCCCATTATTTTAGTAGCTTCCTGAGTTAACAGACCAACTGTTGAGGCTTCCTGGTGCTTGTGTTTAACAATGGCCACAAAGTACGATAAGTGATGTTGGCAATTCAGACAAGCCCAAGAGAAGCCGTGAGTGTTTCCTTTAAGTGAAAATGCGAGTACAATACATTAAGATATTTTGAGAGATAGATCACATTCCATAACTGTTATTATGTTATTATAATTGTTCATTATTAGTTATTGTTGTTTTCTTTTATTGTGCCTAATTTACAAGTTAAACTTTATCATGGGTATGTATGTATAATGAAAACAGCATATATAGGGTTTGGTAGGATCTGCAGTTTCAGGCATCCCCTGGGGGTTTTGAAGTGTATCCTCGTGGATAAGGGGGGACTACTGTACTCTTAAATAAGGATAATTTTGTTGTTGTTATTGCCCATTGTAATTAAACAACTATTCTGGGTCTTAGTTTTCTCATTTGTAAAAACTGATAAAATATTTTCTACAAATACTACATAGATTCTTTGGAGACAATAATAGGGGAAGTTCTTTACAAGGGTGTGTGTGTGAAATCTCCACATAAAGCCTAAATCTTGCAGGGATATATATATATTAAAGAAAAACAATAATAGCAATAGTTTTTGTTCATCAATGTTTTTTCCAAGCAGCTGATAATTAAGGCAAATTTACTGATATAATTTTGTTTCCTTTCTTTGCCTTTGTCAAGTCAAATGGCTAAAGCCTGGGTTGCAGGAAGAATTGCAGGACAAGAACATACTTCCCAGAATCTAATCAGTTCAATGGGGAAGATTGCCTAAGGCAAGGTAGAGTGCCAAGCTTTCTGTAGGAAAAAAGGTGGTGACAGTGACTCTCAGAATTTCCAGAAATGACCCTGGATTATAGTATCTACTATAAGGGAATTACACAATATTTGTATATTATATAACAGCCAGCAGGGTCTGTAGCAGGTACCCTGTAATCATATGCGTGGATATTTCTGCAGTGAAGTATGTAAGGACTATAAATAGGTTCTCAGCCATTCAGGTCAGGTTTTTGGACAAATGAGTTACAAAAACAAAACAAAACAAAACAAAAAACATTCAGTTTTAGGAGCACTTCATGTTTTATAATTGTAAATTAAAGAATTTGCATAGTTTTCAACAAATCATGCCAGTTAGTAACTTTTGGGTTTAAATCATGAAATATTAAAAAATAGAAGAGAATTCAGAGGTCATCTTGTCTAAAAATTTTTATCAGCTAGGAAATATTAAATGGGCACTTATGATGACAGCCCTGCACTGTCTGATTTAACCCTGCTTGACCATCGCATTAATAAACATCAATACTAATCTCTAATAGAGGATCATGTCCAGATAATTCTTGGATAAATCAAACAAAGTTGGTTAGTAAATGGCAGCAGGAAATCAACTTGGTGGCAAGTTCTCCAATGAGACCGAGTCTAACCTTCCAAGGTTTTCCCAAAGAGCCACACCAGTGGATAGATAATGGTTGGCTGCTTAGTCTGACTGACTTAGCAACACAGAAATGTGGTCAACTCACAAAAGCAGTTTTCCTGAGTACTGCATTTAAAAATATTTTCCAGCTGGACTTATCTTCAGCTTCATCATTCTCTTATTTTCTACTAGAAACCTGGTGCATGGATTCCTGCACTGGTGGGGTCCCTTGGCCTGGTCTGTGGGGATCAGTGGACCTCCGTGCTGCCACAGTCTGGCTTTACCTGCCAGCTCTTCAGGCTCCAGCCCTCTGTCCACATCGATCCCACACAGCACCAAGTAGTGCGTGAAACAGCAGGCAACCAGGGAGGAGCCTGAGCCCGGGTGCCTCTGCTCCCACTCATCCTGGCCCCGCTGCACCTACTGCTGCCCCTTGTGTACTCAGGGGGAGTATCTGTGGGAGAGGCTTGTGCTGGCGCAGCTATGCTTGCCAGCTGTCAGCCTGGTGTCTGGCACTCATCTGTCAACTGAGTGGCACTCCCGCTGTCGGGGTGCACTGACCACCAGGAAGCAACTCCTGCATTGAGTGTCTGCCTCCGGTGGTCAGTGCACATCATAGCATCTGGTCATCTGGTAACCGGTTGTTCTGCAGTAATTGTCGCTCAGGCTTTTATTATATAGACTAGAGGCTGAGTGCACAAAATTCGTGCAGGGGGGATGTCCTTCAGCCCAGCCATTACTCTCTCCAATCTGGGACCCCTTGAGGGATGTCCAACTGTCTGTTTAAGCCCTACTTGGATCGAGCCTAAACAGGCAGTTGGATCCCTCTCACAATCCAGAACTGCTGGCTCCCAACTGTTCTCCTGCCTGTCTTCCTGATCACCCCTAACCACTCCCCTACCAGCCTGATTGATGCCTAACTGCTCTCCTGCCAGCCTGTTTGCCCTGAACTTTTCTTCTATACCTGGTGACCCCTAACTGCCCTCCCCTATAGGCTTGATTACCCTCAACTTCCCTCCTCTGACAGCCTGGTCACCCCTAACTGCCCTCCTTTGCAGTTCTGGTCCTTCCCAACTGCCCTCCCCTGCTGGCCATCTTGTGGCAGCCATATTGTGTCCACAGGGGGGCAGTCATCTTTGACCACATGAAGGCAGCCATCTTGTGTGTTGGAGTGATGGTCAATTTGCATATTATTCTTTTATTAGGTAAGATTAGCAACTTTCTTTGTAAAAATAGCTAGCCTTTATTAAGTGCCTGCTATTAAGTGCCAAGAACATTATCACTTTTAATCTTCACAACACCCAAAGTGGATATTATCACTTCTATTAACAGATGAGGAAACTAGGGTTCTGATAAGCTAAATATCCTGCCCAGACTGCATAGAAGAGAAATCACTAAAAATTTAATATGAGCTTATTTGTCCTTTATGGTACAGCCTTGAGGTTTTACTTTAAGAAAAGTGCTCTACAAAAATCTAAATATAAACCTAAATAAGTTAGAAACTTACTTATGTTATAAGTAATACTTTACAAATAAATTTTCTTAAATAGCAACATTTCTTTAAGTTACAATTTCCTTGGTACATATTACTTATTGATCATTATTTACTTGGTAGAGAGACTGGGGGAACCACTGCCAAATGCTGAACAACCAGAAATGAGGTTAAAGAATAAAATAAACCATGGGAAAATACAACTAAATATATTTTATTTTCCATAAATACTTGTATCCCAGAATTGCACTAATTTGGATTAGAAAGGTATTCTTGCCTAGGTAGATAGAAAAAATATTTTAGAAATATTGCATTTAAAAGACCCCTGAAAGATCATTTCAGAGTCACTAAATGGAACTGAAAACTGGAGACAAGATTTTTATTTATGAATTTATGCTAAAACCCACCCAAACATATTATCATAGTAATTTTTTCTCTGTTAGTGTTTTCAAACTTGAAGTTCCCTTCCCCCTTTTAATTAATTTTACTTCAGATATGCATGGAATAACCAAGTACTACCTAAAAGATAGATTGATCAAAGAAACACAAAGAGTGACTTAACATCACAAAACAATAATAAAGTATTAGTGGAGAAGATATGATAGAGTCCATAACAAGCATATTTTGAGTAAACAAAAATTAGTTTTCTTGTGGAGGAAGATTCTTTAGAATGAGGAAGTGACAAGAAGAGATGAAAATGATGAGAAGGGAAATTGAAAAATGAGTTTCTGCTTCTATGATTAGGTAAGATTAAATAAGGATATGTGCATGATTAAGTAAGGACCTACCACTGAGACATTAAACTGACTCAGGAAAGCAATTCTTCTTAAATACTCCACTTAAAATAATTTTCCAGCTCTAATTCTTCACCTTCATCCATCTCTTATTTTGTTTTGTGTCATTGGTTTTCAAATCTAAGCATTTGCTTTTATCATCATATTAATCTTAAAAGTGTCCCCTTCTTCCTTTCGTTCTTTTTTTTTTTTTACAGATTTCTCTAGTTTGACTGCTCTATCTATGCCTATAATATACTTGAGTAAAGTTTCTTCCTTTCATAACAATAACAAAGACAATAAGAGTAGAACCTGCCATTTATGTGCTTCTTTTTTGCTATTGCATGTTGTGTACTCTATATAATTTATTTCCATTTAGTCTCCCAACAAGGAGAAAACTGAAGTTTAGAGAGATTATGTGATTTAGAGCCAGAATTTGAACATAAGAGTCTGATTGACTTCAGAGTCTTTGCTCTGAACCTTGATAGCACCACCTCCCCTCTGCATGTTGCTTCCTTGGTGGTGGTGGGGTGATAGTCCTGGGGCTACAGTCCTGAGACCACCCATCCTGTGGAGAAAGGGATCTTCAAGGGAGGGCTCTGCCATTTGATAAGTGGTCAGTAACTTCTTTCTATTTACATATGGCTCTTTAATTCCTGATTATTCTTAGCAAATCTTTGGAGAAGTAGCTAGACAGCCATTATTTTAAATCTGAAAGGTAGATCAAGAGAGAGAAGTAGCTAGACAGCCATTATTTTAAATCTGAAAGGTAGATCAAGAGAGAGAAGTAGCTAGACAGCCATTATTTTAAATCTGAAAGGTAGATCAAGAGAGAGAACTTGTCAAAGATTAACTTAGCTGGGGACTGGAATTGAAAGGTATTGAGCTCTTTTCTGCTAGGCTCTGTGGCGGAGAGAAAACTAAGTCTTTTGGGATTATTGCCCCCACCCCGGGATTCTGATCTAATGGGGTACAGAGCTAGAGCTCTTGGTCTACTGCAACTCCCCCAGTGGTTTGTTTTTCCATCACTAACTAATCTCTGCCCTAGAAGAAGTGTGTCATCCAGATTTATTGTAGTGTACCTTAGGACTGTCCCTGGAAGGCGACTGCATAAACTTATAGGCCATAAATTGAGGGCCATGTTTCTATAATGGAAGAAAAAGCAACAAAACAAACAACTCATTCTGTTAAATCTAATTTTAAATCTCTTTAAAAGATAAAGCAACTGGCATGATGTTTTGGCAGCTTTTTGACACTTCCCACATTTGATTTGATGAGATGTGTGCTCCTATTTGAATTTTGTCCAAAAGAGGGCAGACAGATGGAAGGCTTTTACAAAAGAGGGACGGGGGGTGGGAGGTGAAGGGTGGGAGGGGGAATCCTGGTTAGTGTAAACCTGGAATTCCTAATTTGCTTTTAATTATTTTTCTTTTAAAAAGCAATAAGTGGGTCTTAACAGATGGGCTAACACTTGAGTTAGAAGCGTCCTTTGAAAAATAACGAGCAATGACTGCCTTTTACAGATGTAGAGTTCAAACGCATGCAAATCATAACAAACCACACAGGGTGAGACTAGAGTAAGGAAACTTGGTATAAAACAATCTGTTGTGTCCCTCCAACATAGCTTTTCAAAAAAGCTATGGACCCACTGAGAGATCATGAAATCAATTTAATGGGTTGTGACCAGAATTTGAAATAAAAGGTGGTGGTAGAAATAGGACAGGAAATATTCAGAGTGTACTATCTTACCTAATAATAGACAAACATGTAAATTGACTGTACCTCCTCTTACACCCACAGCCAATCATAGTGAGTATGCCAATTAGAAGGCCAAAGATGGCAGCCACCCAGCTGCTCCAGGGCAGAGTGACCAGGCAGGCCTGGACTCCTTATTGAGAGGGAGGCCAGCAGGAGGAAGATTGGGTCAAGGGATTTACAGGAGCGGAGTGCTGCAGCAAAGGCCATGATGGCTGACTCCAGCCGGAGTCTGTAGCAAAGACAAGAAGGCAGACTCTGGCTGGGGTGAAGGCCTGGGTCCCAGGTGCCAGAGGAAAACCGGTGCTGGAAGCCAAGGGAAGGAAGGCCTATTGCATGAATTCCTTCATGCAACGGGCCTCTAGTGTTTAATAACAATAAATGCTGTTTTGCTATGGTTTGTTCCCATTACACACTGTTTACTGGGTTATGATGTATTTTTTACTATAGGTCATGATTAAAACAATTTTTTTTAAATATGCTAGTCTAGCCTGGCCAGCATGGCTCAGTGGTTGAATGTTGACCTATGTACCATGTCAATGCCTAACCATGCTGTCAGGGTTTGATTCCCTGTCAGAGCACATGCCTGGGTTGGGGCTTGATCCCAGTGGGGGCCATGCAGGAGGCAGCCAATCAATGATTCTCTCTTATCATTGCTGTTTCTATTTCTTTCTTCCTCTCTGTAATAGGCATTTTTTTTTAAAGATGCTGGGCTAGCAGGTAATTAATACAATTTTATCACAACACAACTCCATTCATGAATGACTAAGATTTATTATACACTATGTATGTAGTGTTAACACTTGAGTTGTGCTTCTAAATATGGCAAGCATAGTCAAGGAAAGCCTGAGTATGTATAAAAATGTCCTCTCTGCCAGACATCCTGGAAAAGATGCCCCGGGGCAGACTCAGAAGCCAGGTGCGTATTGTCATGAGGTGAACACCAGAGAATGGTGATCAATTGCTTTTCTTTTGTGGACCCAACTCAAAGAGATGCTGTGTTCAGATCACTGAGGAAAGTGTGATTAGGTTTGTGTTAAGAAATAAGAGACCCAGAGCTAAGCAAGGAGGAGAACAAAAAAGTGTCAGCTGTTTCCCTGTAAATAATTCTTAATGAAAAAGAATACTAATGGTAATCTGAAATTTATTGAGCATTTACTATATGCTACTACTGTGTTAGGTATTTTCCATGAATTATCTAGTAAAAATTCTAAGAGACGGGCACTATTGCCATTCTACAGACGAGAAAATGCAGTTATTAGTGGTGGAACCAGAACTTGAATTTAATTTAGTGACCAAAGCTTGAGTCTTTCCTAATTCTGTGGGCTCCCTTGTTTGCCTCGATTTACTATATCCATTGCCTAGATTTAGAAGTGCTTGCTCTCTTTCACCAGAATAGATAACAAAAACTTAGTAAATTATTCTTGCTTGAGTTCTTTTCTTTTTGGTTATTCTCCTTATTAGTTCATTAATTCTCCTAAAAATATGGGATATGTAATGCCTATCCACTTACCTCCATTTCCACTGCTTCACCCTCTAGTTAGACTATAGAGTACTATCCTAACTAGTCTCTCATCTATCATTCATGCTGTTCTACGGTCCATTCTCCACATGGCAGCTGGAAGGATCTTTTAAAAACATAAATCAAATAATGTCACTCTTTTTGCCTGAAAACCTCTACTTGTTTTCTTTCAAACTTGGAATAAAATCTAAACTTCTGAGAATGCCAGGACCTACATAGATTGGCCCCAGCCTTATTTCTCCAGGCCTATCACCTGCTGTCCTCCTTTAGCTCAGACTTGACTCAGCCTTGGGCCTTGTATCTTTTTATTTTTCCATTTTCTTTTTTTTTAATATTAAATCTTTATTATTCAGATTTTTACATTTGTTTCTCTTTTTTCCCCTCCATAGCACCCTTCTACCCAGCTCCCACCCTTTCTTCTGCCCTTAGCTCCCTCCCATTGATCTCATCCATAGGTGTATGATTTTTGTCCAGTCTCTCCCTATATACCCCTCACCCCTTTCCCCCTGAGAATTATCAGTCTACTCCCTTTCTGTGCTCCTGATTCTATTATATTCACCAGTTTATTCTGTTGATCAAATTTTTAATTCACTTAATTTTTAGATTCACTTGTTGATAGATATGTATTTGTTGTTCATGATTTTTTGGCTTTTACCTTTTTCTTCTTCCTCTTCTAAAAGAGTACCTTTCAGCGTTTCATATAATACTGGTTTGGAGTTGATGAACTCCTTTAGCTTTTTCTTATCTGTGAAGCTCTTTATCTGCCCTTCAATTCTGAATGTTAGCTTTGCTGGATAGATTATTCTTGGTTGCAGGTTCTTGCTATTCATCACATTGAATATTTCTTGCCACTCCTGTTTGGCCTGCATCATTTCTGTTGAGAAATCAGCTGCCAGTCATATGGGTGCTCCCTTGTGGGTAATGAACTATTCTTCTCTTGCTGCTTTTAATATTCTCTCTTTGTCTTTTGCTCTTGGTATTTTAATTATGATGTGTCTTGGTGTAGTCCTCTTTGGATTCCTTTTATATGGGGTTCTGTGTGCTTCCTGGATTTGTAAGTCTATTTCTTTTACCAGATGTGGTAAGTTTTCAGTCATTATTTCTTTAAATAGGTTTTCAGTATCTTGCTCTCTCTCTTCCTCTGGCACCCCCACAATTCTGATGTTGGTACGCTTGAAGCTGTCCCAGAGTCTCCTTACATTATGTTCACATTTTTGGATTCTTTTCTCTTCTTGCTTTTCCAGTTGAGTGTTTTCTGCTTCTTTATATTTCAAATTTTTTACTTGATTCTTGCCTTTCTCTAGTCTGCCGTTAGGACTCTGTATAATATTTTTTATTTCAGTCAGTGTATGTTTAATTTCTAGTTGGACCTTTTCCATCTCTAGTTGGCTCTTTTGCATCTCTAGTTGGTCCTTTTTCATCTCCTCTTGGCTCTCGCTAAGTTTATCCAACTTTTCTACCATATTCTTGAAAAACCTTATAAGCGTGGTTTTGAACTCTATATCCAGTCGTTTTCTTCCCTCCATTTCTTTTGTTTGTGATCCCTTCCCTTGTCTTGGCATTTTCACTATGCCGGGGAAACTTCTGTGTTGAATTCAGCCTTATGGTACCAGACTTGCAAAATGGAAGAAGCCTCTGTTGAGCTTGGGATGGGTGGAGTCTCAGGGATTAAGGGACCGCCTTGCCTTCCAGTTGGCCCCGCCCTCCATGGCCCCTGAGTCTCAGGTGACTGGGTAATCGCTGGAATGGTCCTTGTGCGCACGCCCGCAGTGCCTCTAGACTGCTGCCTTTCCGGCTCCCCTGCACACCAGGACCACACGAGTCTAGGTCTCCAGGGTTTTGCCTGAAACAGGGGCTTAGTGGACTCAGAAGTGGCACAGTTGGGAGGGTCTGTCTCCCGCCCACTCTTGAAAGCCAGCAGCACAACCAGCAATCTGTCCTCTGCACAGTGCCATGTGCGACCAGACCTCTGCTCTTTTGCAACTCCCCTAAATTTCCATGCACCTCTCCCTTTTCACAGTCCAAACTCACCCAATATGAGTTTCGGCTGGATCTGAGATTTAGTGTTGTAAGATAAGGGGTTCAATGCTGTTGGGAGTCTTGGGTTCCCTCCTGCTAGAGAAAGCCAGCCAGTTACTCTGGCACCTGCTCTCTCTGCACGTGTCTCCATACCTCAGCTTTTTGCAGCTCCTCTGGGTCTCTATGAGCCCCTCTCTTTCCTTCTAGCTGTAGAACTTACACTCAGCCAGCTTTCTTGTGGTTCTGGATGATGTCCTTCTGTCTTTTAGCTGTAGTTTTAAAATTGTTGTGCAAGGCAGCAGTGTAGGTGTTTACCTATGCCGCCATCTTGGATTCTCCTGGGCCTTGCATCTTCTCTTCTCTTTGCCTGGAAAGTACTTTGCCCAGCTCTCAGCAAGGCTGACTCTTTTCCTGCACAAGACCATCCATGTAGATGAAGGGTGTGTTTGCTGACCCACCCATCTCAGGAATACCCTCTCAGATCCCCTGTACCAGTTGCTTCACATTTACTTCCTTTGTAACACTTTGTAGATATTTTGTTTACTTATTACCTCACAGTCTAGGTGCCAAAGCCCTAAAACTTTGTGTTGTCCTAGACTCTTTCTCTAGCATTTAGAATAGGACAAGCCTGCAATAAGCAGAAATTCAACAATATCTCTTGAGTATATGAATGAATGAATGAATGAGTGAATTTGTTGTAGGATTTTACAAAGGCCCACATTCCACAATCCTAAACAAATTACAAATCAAGTGAAGCTAGAATGTTCTCTTATCTTTGCTAATTGAATGTGGCATTTTGTAACTTCTTCAATTCCCCTTCCCCACAGGAGTCATTGCCATCACCCTGACTTGAAAAGTCTCCTAATGTGATATCAGACCACCAGAGTTCTGTGACCTCTTTGAATCTTGATTCCTTTATCTGTAAAATAAAGATACGAACAAATCTAGCTACTAGGGATGGTTAAGAGAGCAGGTGTGAAAAGCCAATATCTTCTCTCATGTTAACTAGCCTTTAAGATACTTGGGAGAAATGAGAAGTGGATGTGGACGTGCTTTGTTAATTCCAAACTCAGGAAAGCACTCTCCCTTTGGATGTCATCCTCAAGGCCTCAGCTCCCTTTATCCCCACATCCATCATCTACCAAGTCCTATCAATACTTCCTCATCTCTATAAAATAGGGACACCTTCACTTGACCCCTTTATCATTTGAAGTCTGGTGAGGGGCCCAAGAATTTCATGAGGTGAATTAACATGCTTAGACTTCAGAGATATTTTTAAAATACCAGTGTCCTTTCTTTTCTTGAGGAAAACTCATTAGCAGCTTTCCTAAGATACCCTGCTTTTGAGTGCCACGCCAGGCTGTCCTATACTGTGAAGACCTGGGTGCCCTCAATTGTGTAAATCGAGTGAAGGAGTAAATCCTCTTGCAATTTTTCTCCCATGCCCCTCTATGATTTAAATAGTTGCTGATCTCTGATACTATCCCACTTGGGTACCTTAGCAGTTCTACTTTATCCCTAACTTTTAACTGGCTGAAGTGACCTCATGCTTTCACCAAACAAGCCTTAAGCACCAAGTCCTCTGTCTTGGTTTTATCAAGAATGCACTTATATTTTCACTTGCTTGTGTTGTACTTTTGCTGCTAACAAGGCTCCTTAGTTTATTATGATTTTATTTTTATTTATTTTTATTTTATTTAAAAAGATTTTTATTGTTGAGATTATTACAGATGTCCCTTTTCCTCCCCAATTGCCCCCCCTCCATCTGGTTCCTGTCCCACCCCAGGTCTTTGCCACCCTCTGTGTCCATCCCCTTCCCTCTGACAATTGTGAGTTTGTTCCATTTCCATGCCTCTGATTCTATTTCACTCACCAGTTTATTCTGTTCAGTAGATTTCTTATTCATTTATATTAATTTTTAGATTCAGTTGTTGATAGGTATATATTAGTTGCCATTTTGTTGTTCATATTTTTTATCTTTTTCTTTTTCTTCTTCCTCTTCTTGAAGAATACCCTTCAACATTTCATATACTATTGATTTGGTGGTGATGAACTTCTTTAGTTTTTCTTGTCTGTGAAGCTCTTTATTTGTCCTTCAATTCTAAATGATAGCTCTGCTGGGTAGAATAATCTTGTTTGTTGGTCCTTGCTATTTATCACTTTGAATATTTCTTGCCACTCCTTTCTGGCCTGCAGAGTTTCTGTTGAGTCATATGGTCATTCCCTTGAGGGTAACTAACTGCTTTTCTCTTGCTCCTTTTAATTTCTCTCTTTGTCTTTTGTCCTTGGCATTTTAATTATGATGTATCTTGATGTGGTCCTCTTTGGGTTCCTCTTGTTTTGGACTCTCTGTGCTTTCTGAACTTGTAAGTCTATTTCTTTTCACCAGGTAGGGGAAATTTTCTGTTATCATTTCTTCAAATAGGTTTTCATTATTTCTTGCTCTCTCTATTCTCTGGCACTCCCATAATGAGAATGTTGTTAAGCTTGAAGTTGTCCCAGAGGTTTCTTAAACTATCTTCATATTTTTGGATTTTTTTTTCTTTTTATGTTTCTGGTTGGGTGTTTTGTGTTTTCTCATATTTCAAATCATTGATTTGCTTCTCAAAATCCTCTATTCTACTATTAAATCTCTGTATATTATTATTTATTTCAGTCAGTGTATGCTTAATTTCTGACTGGTCCTTTTCTTTTCTTTCTTTCTTTTTTTTTTGGAGATTTCTAGGAGAATCTTCAGTAACCTTATAACCATGGTTTTGATCTCTATATCCAGTAGTCCTCTCTCTCCCATTTCTTTTATTTGAGACATGCCTCTCTGTCTCTGCATTTTGGTTGCTTCCCTGTGTTTGTTTCTATGTATTGGTTAGAGCTGCTATGCCTCCTTGAGTTGATAGAGTGGCCTTGGGTGATAGGTGTTCTATGGGGCTCAGTGGCTCAGCCTCCCCAGTCTCCTGAGCTTGGAGCTCTAGGTGCACCCCTTTGTGGGCTGTGAGCACAGTCTTTTTGTAGTTGAGACTTGATTGCTGTTGGTTTCACTGGAAGAAACTGACCTCCAGTCCAATTGGCTGTGAGGACCAGCTACAACTACAACTACAGTGGGAGAGCTGCTGTGCAGGAGACATGCCTATAGAGCAGGACTTGCTTCAGTGGGACTTTGGTGCACACTGAGTCTGCTCCTTGAGTGTGTTGCTTATGGATGTGTAGAGTTGTAATCTGGTATGATCTGACACTGACCAATGGGTAAACTGGCACTTGGGTTCCAGGGAGGTGCAAAGTCAGCCACTGCCTAGGGCCACCCAACAGGAGTTATAGAGAGATCTGCAGATTCCTCCACTTTGTATTGGTTTTAGAAGGGCCCAGAGGAAGTCCAGCTATGAAGCAAGGCAGACTGGTGATGGTGCTGGGTCTTGGGCCTTTTATTGATAGATTTGCAGCTTGTTTGAGAGTTTTACATTGAGCAAAAGCTGCTGCAGGCAGCTTGGGTGGAGTTGTAAATTGGATGAGGTGGGGTCTTAGGGAATCACTAGGGTGAAGCAAACAGAAATGGCTTCCAGTCAGCCTTGTAACCAGAATAAGAACAATGATCCCCTGTGAGCACCTTAGTCTGGGAGAAAGCTGCTTCCAAGTTCCTTCCCTGATGCTAGAAAATCCAGTTCCTCCTCATATGTGTCTGTGTCCCCCAAAGCCTCACCCTGGTGCTGGATCTCAGAGGAAGCCAAACCTTGTAAGTTCAGTTGGTTTCCAGCCTTTTAAGAGGAACATCTGGGTCTCCAGCAGCCTCTTGTCACTGTGCCCCAGTCTGCACTGGTTTTTACAGCCCATAGTTCTGACTGCCCGTAGGGATTTCTTTTCCCAGCTCTGGGACCCTGGGATGGGGGTCTGGGGTGAGACTGGGCCAATTCAAAAAGCAGCCCATGTGGGCGCCAGACAAGCCATTCCGTGCCTCTGCCCGTCCTACCAGTCTCAGTGTGCTTTCTTCTTTACTTATCTAGTAGGACTTCCATTCAGCCAGCTTTCCAGTGTATTTTAGTTGAAATTTTGATATGGTTGTGGGAGGCTGTGAATATAGGCATTTACTTATGCTGTCATCTTTAACCCCTTATTATGTTCTTTTTATGAATAAACAGAATTTCCTTATATTTTATTTCCTTCTCATCTAATTATTTACTACCTAGACTACTGTAATTGCCAGTACATGATTTTCTTGTCTTTAATCACATACCCTTTCAATCTCACTTGCTGTTACTGTTATTATCTCATCTCCTCAGGTCTCACTTTCCCAGTGACAATCAGGTGATCTGGAAAACAAATGAAAGCTAGAGCTGGTGAGGTGTGGTTCTTACCTTTTTTTATTGCTCTCAAAGGAGCTACTTCAAGTTTTCTAACTGTGGACCAAATAAGAGGTATTCCCCCAATAGACCAATTCCAGGTCTGATTGTACTAGATTGCTGGCTAACCTGGGCGGCTCACATCGTGTCTCTCAGAGCCTTAGTGTGCTCATCTGAAACAATGAAAATTGTAATGGTTAAATTTTCTTTTGTATTTACTATGTGCCAGGCACTGCTTTAAGTACTTACATGAATCTACTTCTTCCAATAACCCGTTTAGGCAAATACTACTATGTATTGTCTACATTTCACAGGTCAGAAAAATGGACACAAAGAGGAACTGGTCCAAAGGTGCACAGCTAGGAATTGTTGGCACTCCCACTCAAACCTAGGGAGTGGCTCCAAAGTCTCTACCTGAATCCTGTGAAAAGAAAGAGTTGAATTAGATGAGTTGGAGGTCTCTCTATCTCTAAAAATACCTTAAGTTCATATGTCAGAGAAAGCTGCTGGTTCCCCCAACAAAAACAAAGGGCAGGCACAGAGCCGTGTTCAGGTATGACACTGCAGCCAGGAAAGGTCATCCTCAGGCAGAAACTATTGTCTAAATATAGATTCTCCCTTCACATCGGAAGGTCTGACTAAATTGGGTTAGTTGCCGGGCGAGGTGCTAGAGGCAGAGCAAGCTGAAAGGTGTGCCAGCTGCGCAATAGCGCTGCGTAACAATGTAGGGCAAGATTTCTCCCTGAGCTCTGCCCTGCTTGCATCATTGCTTCCATTTCACGTGCTTCTGCGGGATTATATAATGCTGATTAAGGTAGATTACTTTATGAATCAATCTGCCTCTCAGAGAAACCGGGGGACTTTGCCAAAGCCTTTTCCACCAGGATGACTATTTCATGCCTTTAGGTTGATTCTCCTTGCTTTTGTTTGTCAGTTGCAAGGGAAACTCTGGTCTGTGTCCAATTCTTGCACAGCTGGACTGTCATTGGGTATGTATGCCTTCCCACAATGTTAAACTTCTTCCCTGGCATGCTCTTTGATAAATGGTCCTAAGCTCTTTAAATACTGTTGTGGGTTGAACTGTGTCCTCTCCTCATCACCCCAAAAAGATGTTCAAACCTTTTCCTCCTAGTACCTGTGTCAGTAACCATATTTAGATAAATGGTCTTTTCAGATGTAATCAAGTTGTAATGAAGTCATATTGGATTCAGATGGGCCCTAATCTAGTGAATGGTATTCTTATAGGAAGAGGGAATTTGAACACAAACACACATACACATAGGGCGAAAGCCATGTGACAATGAGGGAAAAGACTGGAGGGAGGAATCTACAATCCAAGGAAAACAAAGGTTGCAGAAACTAGCAAGAAGCAAGGAAAGATTCTTCCCTAGAGCCTTCAAAGGGAGCAGGGCCCTGCTGACTCCTTGATTTAAGACTTATAGCCTCCCAAACTGTGAAGAATACATTTCTGTTGTGTTAAGCCACCAACTTAGTAAGAGTTATGGCAGCCCTAGGAAACTAATATAACCCCTTCTCTAGATCTTTTGTCAAAGACATGTGAAAGCCCTCATAAATCTAATTACATTAACCCATACAACATGTATTAAACTATCTGGAATGAAGAATATCATGAAAATAGAACTAGGACATAGGCTTAAGGACCTGAGATGCATCTGCTACTATCTCTGATTAGAGAGAAAATCACTTAACCTTTATTATTTTTTATTAAAAAATGGGACTACTGTATCAATAAAGATTTCTGTTTACCTAGCACTATAATGTTTACAGAGCACATCCAGGTTAAAAAAAAATTGTCTTATTTGTTCTTTCCAATCACACTACAAGGTGGATTGTTCTCTTGATCTAATGTGCTGATCAATGCAGAATTTAGGGAAGCTGTTTACTTGCCAAAGGCAACATAGGTGATAAATACTGGTGACAGGACGGTTTTGTTCTCCAGGCTATATGTTCTACTTTATAGTGCTTAGTAAAACACTTGGTTCATAGTAAATGGTCAATATGCATTTGTTGAATGAATAAAAGAATGAATGAACTTTTGTTGGATGTTTGCCATGTTCTGGGCATGGATCTAGATGTAGACATACAGCAGTGACAAAATAGACCAAGTTTCTGTTCAGGTAAAGCTTACATTCTAGTGGGGGAAAATAGTAAAGAAACAAACTTCTATCTTGACATGAAATTGCTGTGGAGAAAATTAACCAGCATGGTGGGAGTAGGGATTACAGGGGTGAGAGAGAGAGGAGGAAGGTTGTTATTTTATATAAAGTCATCATGAAAGGCCCGTCTGATAAGATGACCTTTGAGCTGAGCTCTGAAGGAAATAATGGGTATCCAGGAAATGATTATTTCAGGTCAAGGAAATAGCAAATAAAAGCAATTTCAAGTAGTTTGCTTGGGATCTCCCCAAAACAGCAAGGAAGCCAGTGTGTGTGTGTTGGGGGGGGGGGGTTGAGGAGGGAAATTGTGGGGGTGGTGGTAGGGGGAGTGGTTTGGAGGTAGAAAGTTATGGAAAGCCTCATCATGTGGCCTTGTAGACCAATGATGTGCATTTTTGGCTTTTAGTCTGATATAGGCAGCCATTGAAGGGTGTTACAAGAGGGTATAATTATCATTTTGCACAATGCCTGATGTAGCTAAGTTTAAAAATAATGTTTTAAAAGGATCATTATGGTTGCTGCATGGAGACTAGGTGGTTGGAGAACAGCACTGGAAGTAGGTAACCAAGGTTGTTTTAATAATGCAGACAAGAGGTAGAGCTAGTGAGAAAAGTCAAAAGCTGAATATATTTTGTGGGTAGAAATAAAAAGATTTTATGATTAATTGCATGTGTAGTGTGGGGGAAAATGATGTGTCAAGGGTGACTTCAAGGTTTCTAATATGAGCAACTGGAAGAACTGATGTTAGAGTTATTAATATGTTAAGTTCTGTGGTAGAAGCAAGTTTGAGGAAATCAATGTAGTTTTAGACATCCCAATATATAAAAAGCCAGGGGCTGTCACAACTGAAACAATGAGACTGCATGGTGCAACCATGCTGGCAGGGGCGTAAGTGAGGTATGAGCAAACGATTGAACAGCAGGCTGTGTGGGGCGACCAGGCCAGCAGGGGAGGCAGTTGGGGGTGACCAGGCCAGCAGAGGGGGGGCATTTAGGGACAATCAGGCAGCAGAGGGGCAGGTAAGGGTGATCAGGCTGGCAGGGGGGCAGTTAAGGGCAATTAGGCAAGCAGGCAGGCAGGTGAGCAGTTAGGAGCCAGTGGTCCCAGATTGTGAAAGGGACATACCCCGAGGGGTCCCAGATTGGAGAGGATGCAGGCTGGACTGAGGGAACCCATCCTCCCCTTCCTGTGCATGAATTTCATGCACCAGGCCTCTAGTTTTAATATAAAATTCATTGTAGACTCCCAAGTAGAGATGTTGTATATACAAATGGACATACAGGTCTGGAATTTAGGGAAAAGTTCCTGAGACAAAAGTCTTGAAAATTATTAGCATATAGAAAGTATTTAAATCTCTGAGACTGGATGAGATCACCTTGGGAGTAAGTATAGAGGTTCAGAGTTTGAGCCCTTGGGTATTCTTCCTTTTAAGGATCAGGAACATGAGAAGTAGTAGATTAAGAAGGAACAGCCAGTGAGGGAGGAGGAATAAACCAAATGGGAGTGGTGATATTGAAGCTGAGGGAAGATGTGGTTCCAAGAATGTTTCAAAACTTATTATACAGGAGAGAGAAGGACAATTGTTAAAATAATAAACTCAGTTTACACACTGCTGACTGGTTGAATACATTATTCTAAATTATTTCCATTTAATATGACAATTTGGAAATAATGAATAAACAACCTTGACAAAAAACAACAATTTAGGTATAGTTGAGACCAAATCCTGATTTCAGTGAATTCGGGAGAATATGGTAGGAGAGGAAGTGGAGGCAGAAAATACAGGAGCCCTTGGAAGACTTTTGCTGTAAAGAGGGCCAAAAATAGTGTGGTAGCTGGAGAGTAATTTGATGTCAAGGAAGAGGGAGGTTTGTTTGTTTACTTATTAAAAAGGGAAATATTAGCGCATGTTAATGGTAATGTTCCCAGAAAAGGGAGAACATTATGTAGGGGAGAGAAAGGAGAATTGCTGAGGTGATGACCTGAATCAGTGGGGAAGATGAGGTCCGCTGAGCAAGGGAGAGGTTACCTTAGGAAAGGAGCTCAGAGTGGACTCACTATCTTGGGTGTAGGTGGAATAGGTGGTACAGACACCAGTAGGTTGTTATTTATACAAGTGAGAGTGTATGGAAGTTTTCTCTTTTTTTCAGCAGTGTAGGAAGTGAGAAAATCAGCTAAGAGTGAGAAGGGTAGAAGGAAGAGGTGGACAAGGTATAATATCTAGGAGAGTTGGAGAGTGAATGTACTAAGGACATGTAGTGGTAGGATTTCCAGGCAGCTCTGTAAGGGATTTGAAGAGTAGAAACCAAAGGCTAGGACAACCCAAACATGGAAGCCCTGTTGCAGGCCATGGGACACAAAGAAGAATTTTTACCTCCAGGAATTTAAAATCAAGTGTTAAGAGATAAGTAATAAACACATGAATGATTCAAATAATAATTTAAGACAATAGAAGAGATTTATGTGACAGGGAGGCATATTGCTGAATAGGTTTAAGGAGTTCAGAGAAGGGGATTTAGAAGGGATATGATGGTTGAACCTAGTAGAATAGGTAAATTCAGAGTGGGGCAAGTGAAGATAAAGGAAATAATGGGAACAAAGACTAGAACTTGGATGGAAAGTGGCAGAAGAATACCATCACCATGTAGAGATGTCAGATAAAATATAGGAAGCTCAGTTAAATTTGAATTTCAGATAAACAACAAATGCCATTTTAGTATAAATATGTTCCCTGCATATTTATCTGGAATAAAAATTACTGGGTATCCCATAGTTTTGTTTGATAAATCTGGCAACCTTATCAGCAAGGTTAAAGGAAACCAAAAGAATGTTAGCTGAACCAAGGGAAGAAAGAATCAGATAAAATGTAAAGATGGAATCTAAAAGGTGCTGAGTGGTGGCAGATGCTTCAATAAATCCATGGGAATGAAATTTTGTCATTAGGTCACCACTGGTGGCATCTGGCATAGCAGCTAAGGCAGAGGCCTAATGCAAGAAATCTGTATTAATCATGCACTCCAGGCCCTGGACTCACAGCCACAAGATACTATGGGTACTTAGATAATGTGTGAACAGCAAAGGTCCTCTGTAGATGCCAGAGATTGGCTCACTGGTAAGGTCACAGATTGGCTGAGCTGATACTCTAGGGCTCAAGCATCCTTTGTTGGGAATCAAGACATATTATCACAAGTCAAATATGAGAGAAAAGGGAAATCCTACTCCTGGCAAAGAGTTTATTTTAGTTTAATGGACTACATTCAGATACTCCCAGATGAAACTAAGAATGTGAACTTCAGATTATAAATCACTTAATACAGTGGTTGGCAAACTCAGTCAACAGAGCCAAATATCAGCAGTACAACGATTGAAATTTCTTTTGAGAGCCAACAACCGACTTCTGCACATGGACCATGAAGTTTCAATCACACTGTATGTGCATGCCCGCATGTTGTATTTTGTGGAAGAGCCACACTCAAGGGGCCAAAGAAGCGCATGTGGCTCTCGAGCCGCAGTTTGCCAACCACTGACTTAATAGAACACACTCTTTCCTCTGAGGCTTGTCCTATGCTGGATTTCATTTCATCGTAACTTGATAAAAGAAAGTGTCAGAGAAATTCCACAGAGGCAAGCTGTGATGTGAAAAAGGCAATAGAAGAATTGTACCAGCCTGGCCACCAGAGGTAGGGACTTGGTTTCTGAGGACAGCAGGTCTGAGGGCTGTGAACAACGAGTGGGTAGAAGTGTTAGGATGACAGTGATATATGTTTCTCCAGTCATGCATATATGTAGGTACCTCAAGGTTCTATCATATCATTACGAATATTTATTGCTGGAATGTCTGCCCCCAGGAAGAAAAGGTGACATCTTTTGGAAGGGGTGTTTAAAAATGAGGGTTAACAGAGTGACCTTTGACAATAACTGCTAATGGATTAGGGTCAGGGACAGCTCAGTGCCCACAAACCTTAAAAATATTGCCATCTATCTTTTTCCCTGAATGGAGTGTTCATCTTGCCAGTTCCTATAGTTAATTAGATTGTTAACTCTGTCTATTTATAGCAGCAAACACTTCACTGGCATGTAGCAAATGCTGATTATTAATCAGGGGCCTCTACTGACTCAGGGTGGAATGAAATGTAATTATTCAAATTAGAGATAGACCAAGGTCCAATGACCTCACGGATAACTTTCTGACTTTGCAAGCACTAGTTTCTGAAAATGGAGTCTTTGGAAGATATAGATATTCCAACCTTTGGGAGCCTTGAAGAGAATAGGGATGCTGAGTTTAGGCATCTCCAAGCATCCTTAAAAGGATTCCTTCTCTGCTATAAATGTACCTATGCACCTGCCAGCTCATGACTCAAGTCAGCCTTACCCAGTAAATCATTATACAAAGTAGTTATGGATGTAGAATTTTAATAGCAAATCAATGAAAGTTAATTTTCATGGAAGCTATTAGGAAGGGTGTTCACTAAGCTTTTCCCCTACCATATATCATATTGCTTTCTACTTTGGGAGAAAAATTTAGATCTTATAAAGATGATTAAAAAAAAAAGACAGACTTTTGAATGTTCCAACCCTCTCTAGACTCTATATGACCGAGTGTCCTCCCCAACATTTACTTTTTAGCCATAAGTGGGACATAAGGGCACCTCAGGGTAGACAGGGTTGAGGAAGGAAACTTTAGGGGAGGTAATCTGGGCAGTTTGCAGCTGCTCCGAGAGGAGAGGCTTCCTTTAAGCACTGAATGACAGTCAGGTGAGACCAGCCTTTGCTGTGCCCTCCATGTCCCCTGCCCCTCAGGTTAGACACATGTTACTCTAAGCTCCTGCTGGGCTCAGGCCTCACAGCTTTTCAAGAGAAAGTGTGCTGACCAAGTGAAAGCGAGCTTTCCTTTTCTTCAGTAGGACCAGGTATTTGGGACTTGAGGATATTTCCATTTTTAAAAGGTCATGTCCTAAGAGACCTGAAAAATGCTCTTAATTTGGTGGGGCAAAGAGGGGAACAGGTGCTTTAACTATATCGCCATTGCCTTGGTGTTTGTTAGTCTTAGACGGAGGGTTGTCTGGTCCCAGAAATCCTCTCAAACAGGCTTGAGCAATTAAGTAGGAGCAGCAATATCTACCAAGGCAGGGTAGTTGGCTGGGTCTCACAGGATCCACGCTAGGACATAGCCCATACTTAATCTCACTTTTTTTGTTTTTTAATATACAAGGTGGGGCAAAAGTAGTTTTATAGTCATGAGTACACGAAACAGAGTTTATTTTTGTATTATTAGTTATTAATTATCGTGTTATTTTCCATATGAACAACTATAAACTTACTTTTACCCCATCCTATAGTATTTATTTATTTATTTATTATTTTTTTATTTAAAAAAATATATTTTATTGATTTTTCACAGAGAGGAAGGGAGAGGGATAGAAAGTTAGAAACATCTATGAGAGAGAAACATCCATCAGCTGCCTTCTGCATGCCCCCTACTGGGGATGCGCCCGCAACCAATGTACATGCCCTTGGCCGGAATCGAACCTGGGACCCTCAGTCTGCAGGCTGACACTCTATCTACTGAGCCAAACCAGTTTCGGCTGTAGTATTTTTTAAAATTTAGATATATTTCACATAGTGTAAGATTGACCATTTTATGGTGTACACTTCAGTGGTTTTTAATATATTCATCATGTCTAACCACCACCACTACTTAATTGCAAAACACTTCTATCACTTCAAAAGAAACTCTGTACCTATTAGAAACTAGCCCCAATTATCCCTTTCCCAAATTCCCTGGCAACCAAAAATATCTACTTTCTGTCTCTCTAGATTTGCCTGTTGTGGACATTTCATATAAATGCAACCATGTATTTTTTGTGTGTCTGGCTTTTTTTCACTTTGCAGAATGCTTTCAGGGTTCATCCATGTTGCAGCATGTAACAGTACTTCATTCCCTTTTATGGCTAAACCATATTCTAGCCTATGGGTATACCACATTGTGTTTGAACATCCATCAACTGGTGGATATTTGTGTTGTTTCTCCTTTTTGGCTATTATCAATACTGCTGCTATGAACATTTGGGTACAAGTTTTGTGTGGACACGTGTTATCAATTCTCTGGGCTATATATCTAAGGGTAGAATTGTTGAGTAATACAGTAATTCTATGTTTAACTTTTTGACAAAATGCCATAATGTTTTCCACAGTAGCAAACACTTCATACATCATTTTACACTAGTGACCTGGTGCATGGATTCCTGCACATTGAAAGCAAATTAATTCCAAAATGGCTGGTGGGGTGGGACTGGCTGAGATGGGCAGGACTTACCCTGGAGCCAACCTTTTGTGGTCCCTCCCTGGCCAGGCTGCATCTGGGGAGGTGCCATGGCATGAAGAGTGCCTGCAAAATGAGAGGGGTCCCTCCAGCAGATGGGGTCCCTCTGCCAAAACTAGCTCTCTGACACTCTGCAAAGTTGCTGTCATACAGGGTGTGGAATGCAAATGCTAGTGTGTAGTAAACCAGATTCAGGGCCAATAGTGCCCCAGCAACAACATAACCCATGGCCAAAGGTGGAAATCATGAGGCCTGTGAGGAATCAGGCTCCCTACTCTCTGATTTTGGAGTGCATCATCCAAGAACCACCATTGTCAAGTTACTGCAGCTTGTCAGCTCCTGTGTTGAGCCTCTGCCCCCTGGTGGTTAGTGCGTGTAATAACTACTGGTAGGATGGACACTTAGCATATTAGCCTTTAATATATATACTAGAGGTCTGATGCATGAAATTTGTGCACGGGTGGCAGGGGGATGTCCCTCAGCCCAGCCTGTACCCTCTCCAATCTGGGACCCCTTGAGGGATGTCCAACTGCCTGTTTAAATCCTATCTGGATTGTACCTAAATGGGCAGTCAGACATCCCTCTCACAATCCAGGACTGCTGCCTCCCAACTAGCTTGCCTGCCTGCCTTCCTGATTGCCCCTAACCACTTCTGCCTGCTAATCTGATCACCTCCTAGCCACTCCCTGCCAGCCTGTTTGCACCTACCTGCCCTTCTCTACTGCCCTCTCCTGCAAGTCTGGTCACCCCTAATTGCCCTCTCCTGCAGGCTTGATCGCCCCCAACTGCCTTCCCTGTAGGCCTGATCCCTCTCAATTGCCCTTCCTGCTGGCTATCTTGTGGCCATCTTGTGTCCACATGGGGGCAGCCATCTTGTGTGTTGGAGTGATAGTAAATTTGCATATCACTCTTTTATTAGGTAGGATAGAGGCCTGGTGCATGGATAGGGGGCCACTAGTTTGCCCTGAAGGATGTCCTGGATCAGGGTGGGGATTCCCTTGGGACATGGGGCGGCCTGGGCGAGGGGTCTGTGGTGGTTTACAGGCCAGCCATGCTCCCTGGAAACCCAAGAGATGGCCCTGGTATATGGGATTTATTGATCTTCTATAATTGAAACTTTGTAGCCTTGAGTGGAGCTAAGCCTTCTGCTCGCTCAGTGGTGGCAACCATTTTTGTTGAAATTTATTTGCCTTCTATAATTGAAACTTTTTAGCCTTAAGCGGAAGCCTGAGCCAGTCAGGGTGTGTGGAAAGCTTGACTTCCTCCATTGCTGGGGAAAACTCAAGCTTCCTGATCTCTCTAGCTCTGTAGCTGTCACCATTTTTGTTGGGATTTATTTATCTTTTATAATTAAAACTTTGTAGCCTTGAGTGCAGGCCTAGGCCAGCCAGGGTGTGTGGAAAGCTTGGCTTCCTCCATTACTGGGAAAACCTAAGCCTCCTGCTCACTCCGTGGCCACAGCCATCTTGGTTGGGTTAATTTGCATACTTGCTTCTGATTGGCTGGTGGTCATAGCTTGTGGGTGTGGTGGAGGTATGGTCAATTTGCATATTACTCTTCTATTAGATAGGATAGATTCCCACCACCAATGTATGATGATGTCCACTACCTTTTAATTCTAATTTACTAGGAGAGAGTATCTGATTCCCCCAGCTCAACCTCAGGATGGGTTTCCTTTGGCCCAGATATTTACTCTGCTCACTATGGGAGGAGGCAGTGGAGTGTGGGAGTAGAACAGTGACATGGTACACTCAGGCATAGGCCCTTTGTGGAGCAGTTTTCAGAAAAGAAGGTGAGGTTTTACCCAAATCTCACCCCCAGCATACTAACTTTAGAGTAGTCCTAAGTATTGGAAGTGATCAGTTGACAATTTATTTTTAAGTTGAACTGAGCCTTTTAAAAAAATCTTTATTGTTGAGATTATTACAGAAATTCCTCTTTTTCCCCCATCATTGCCCCCTTCTACCCAGGTGCTGCTGCACCCCAGGCCTTTGCCCTATTGCCTGTGTCCATTGGTAGTACATGTATGCATAGAAGATCTTTGTTTAATCTCTTCCCATCCCCCATCACCTTCCCTCTGAGAATCATCAGTCTGTTCCATTTCTATGCCTCTGATTCTACTTCATTCACCAGTTTATTCTGTTCATTAGGTTTCTTATTCATTTTTTTAATTTTTAGATTCAATTGTTGATAGGTATGTATTTGTTGTGATTTTGTTGTTCATATATTTTTTATCTTTTTCTTCTTCTTCCTCTTCTTAAAGAATATCTTTCAACATTTCATGTACTGTCAAGACTGGTTTAACTCAGTGGATAGAGCATCAGCCTGTGGACTGAAGGGTCCCAGATTCTATTCTGGTTAATGGCACATACCTTGGTTGTGGGCACATCCCTAGTAGGAGGTGGCTGATTGATGTTTCTCTCTCATCGATGTTTCTAACTTTCTATCTCTCTACCTTCCTCTCTGTAAAAAAATCAATAAAATATATTTAAAAATAAAACAAAACATTTCATATACTACTGGTTTGGTGGTGATGAACTCCTTTAGCTTTTATTTGTCTGTAAATAAACCAAGAGTCTTGGTTGTAGATCCTTGCTATTTATCACTTTGAATATATCTTGCCACTCCTTTCTGGCCTGCATAGTTTCTGTTGAGAAATCAGTTGACACTCATATGGGTATTCCCTTGTAGGTAACTGTTTTTCTCTTGCTGCTTTTAAGATTCTCTCTTTATCTTTTGCCCTTGGCATTTTAATTATGTTGTGACTTGGTGTGGTCCCCTTTGGGTTCCTCTTGTTTGGGAGTCTCAGAGCTTCCTGGAGGTGTAAGTCTATTTCTTTCACCAGGTAGGGAAAGTTTTCTGTCATTATTTTTTCAAATAGGTCCTCAATATCTTGCTCTGTCTCCCCTTGGTACCCCTACAATGCGAAAGTTGTAAGCTTGGAGTTGTCCCAGAGGTTCCTTACACCATCCTCACATTTTTAGATTATTTTATTCTTTTTGCATTTCTGGTTGGCTGTTTTTTTGCTCCCTCACATTTAAAGTAAGTGTATGCTTAATTTCTGGCTGGCCTTTTTCATTTATTTTGGAGGTTTCTAGAAGATTGAGTAACCTTATAACCTTGGTTTTGAACTCTATATCCAGTAATGTCTTTGCCTCCATTTCTTTCATTTGTGACATGTCTCCCTGCCTCCACGTTTTGGCTGACTCCCTGTGTTTGTTCTATGTATTGGGTAGAGAAGCTATGTCTCCTTGCATTGGTAGAGTGGCTTTGTGTAGTAGGTGTTCTATGGAACTCAGTGGCTCAGCCTTCCCTGTTCCCTGAGTTGGGAGCTCTAGGTGCACCTCTTTGTAGGCTATGATTACAGTTTTGTTGTAGTTGAGACTTGATTGCTGTTGGTTTCACTGGGAGAAATTGACCTTCAGTCCAATTGGCTATGAGAACCAGCTGCGACTACAGTGGGAGAACGGTTGTGCAGGAGACATGCCTATGGAGCTGTATTTGCTTCAGGGGGGCTTTGGTGCTCACTGAGTCTGCCCTTGAGTGTGTGGCTTATGGATGTGTAGAGTTGTAATCTGGTATGGTCTGACACTGACCATTGGGTACAATGGCACTTGGATTTCCAGGGAGGTGCAAAGTCAGCCACTGTGGGACCACCCAATAGGAGCTACAGAGAGTTCTGCAGATTCCTCCTCTTTGTATTGGTTTGGAAGAGCCCAGAAGAGGTACATCTATGAAGCAAGGCAGGCTGGTGCTAGGTTTTGGGCTTTTTATTGAAAGATTTGGGAATCCCTGACCCAGCTGCAGCTTGTTTGAGAGGTTTTACCCTGACAAAGCACAGTACATTCATTTGAAAAAGCTGCTGCACACAGGTTGGGTGGGGTTATAAATTGGATGAGGCAGGGTCTTAGGGCAGTGGTCGGCAAACATATTAGTCAACAGAGCCAAATATCAACAGTACAACCATTGAAATTTCTTTTGAGAGCCCAAAACCAACTTCTGTGCATGGGCTGCGAGTTTTCAATCGCACTGTTCATGCACATCCACATGTAGTATTTTGTGGAAGAGCCACACTCAAGAACCCAAAGAGCCACACGTGGCTTGCAAGCTGCAGTTTGCCGACCATTGTCTTAGGGGATCACCAGCACAGAGCAAATAGAAATGCTGCCAGTGAGCTCTGAAATTAGGGAGGTCCAGAACGATAAGCCCTGTGAGCACTTCCAAGCACCTCCGTTTGGGAGAAAGCTGCCCCAAGTTCCTGCCTCGATGCCAGACAATCCAGTTCTTCCTGGTATGTGTGTGTGTTCCCCACAACCTTGCCCTGGCACTGGAGCTCAGAGCAAGCAGGCTCTTGTAAGCTCAAGCTGTGTGCTTCTTTTTAAGAGAAATAGCTAGGTCTCCAGCAGCCGCTGTGTCATGGAGCCTCAATCTGCACTGGCTTTTACAGCCTGTAGTTCTTACTGCCCTGTAGGGGCTTCTTTTCACAACCCTGGGATCCTGGGCTGAGCATCTGGTGTGGGGCTGGGACCCCTTGCTCCTCTGGGTGGCCTCGGTAGAGATAATCTCCCTCCTGATTAAAAAAGCGGCCCATGTGGGTGCCAGACCATCCCGTTCCGTGCCTCTTCACCACCTACCTGAATCAGTGTGCTTTCTTCTTTACTTCTCCAGTTGTAGGACTTCAATTCAGCCAGATTTCTGATGTTTCTGGATGATGGTTGTTCTGTATTTTAGTTGAAATTTTGATGTGGTTGTGGGAGGCAGCGAGTACAGGCATTTACCTATGCCGCCATCTTCTGAGATCTGAACTTTCCTTTTTAAGATGAGGCACTAAACTCTCTAGTAGCTAGTAAAAAGTAACATGCTCACTTTTAATAGGTATTTCTTATATGAAACTTGTGAGGCAAATGGAAACTCCAGCATAATGTGGAGATATTTATCACCATGTGCAAATCATAGAGTGACCATCCTCAAATTAGTATTTGGAACCTTAGTACTACTGATTGAATTCTCAGGCCACTTGGGGATTAGAACTGTAATTATTGCCTTTCCTTGTTATTTGGGGAACCAAATTCCCATTCTTTATTCATGCCTTTAGGAAATTTGTAGACAAAACCTCACTTACAGTTTCCAAAATAAGTTGCTTTATAAAATCCCAGAATGCAGTCAAGCCCATCTGTTTTCTTTTCTACATTAACTTATTTGTTGCAGTAAAACCCCAGACAGTCCTCAGAGAGATGCAGTTATAGAAAGGAAAACTGATTATGAGAGAAAGACTTTAGGGTCATTGAGATTTATTCCCCCCTATATGCAAAGTCTGCATAATGTGTGCAAGAGCCTGAGATCACCTTGGCATAAAGCATGGCTCGCTTTTGAGCTGCTAATCGTGCAGACTGCACATGAGGGGAATAGTAAGCGAGGGATTCCCACCACAGAAGGTTTAACATTCAGGAGATTAAGATATTGCGATGGAAATGAGGCTGGCTGTGCAGCATTTTAACTGAGCATTACTCTGGAGCTTGTCTCCTACCATTCAGACTAAAAAATTATTGATTTGGATCCAAATGGGGAGAAGGATTTAACATTTGCCTTGTTTGCTGTGAAAGTCAAGATAAATGAATACCAGTAACCGAACCTGAATTAGATTCTGTGTGTGTGTGTGTGTGTGTGTGTGTGTGTGTGTGTGTGGCATAAAGAGACAGTTATTAATTAGTAGATGTAGAAATCTGAGGGTGGAAGGCAAATAATGATTGAAAGCCTTGTAGATAATTTTCACTGACTCTCCACATTTACAATTTTTAAAATAATTTATTTGTGGGGTCAAGGGGACAGACAGGCTTCTTCATTTCTGTTTCCCAGATAAGGCTCTATCTGAGAAGTAGAGTAGCAAATCAAAGGTTATGTGAACCTGTTTCCCAGCTCACACATTGTGAGCAGTGTTCTTTCTCCCCGACTCCTGTCTCCACGAGGGCTTCTAGTCTCAGTGGTGACACTGATGGATGGTCCCCACCTGGCCCTTTATTGAAGCTCCACGTTGTACACAGAATGGGTGAGGTAGTTGATGCCTCAGTCAGGGCGGACAGCTAACAGGTCAATAGACTCAACCCGAAATTGCTGTCACAGCAGCTTGTTCTAGCTTTTGGCTTTGATGTACAGCTACAGTGCTTAGTAATTCAGCAAATGCGGTGCTGCAGGACTGCTCCATTAGGTGTAGCTCTAACCAGAAATCAGGTGATCGGGAGCCCAGTTCCAGCTGGAGCTCTGTGACCTTGGGAAGATGGCTCAGTGCTTCTGAGGCCGTTTCTTCATCTGCCAGAGCAGAGGGGTGGGTATTAGACGCTCCTAACCAGTTTTGACTAGGATGAAGCATGTGACAAACTCTGAGAATGAAAAGAAAAAGGATTAATAGAGCAAAGTTAGGGAGGTCAGAATTCCCTTGGGGGGCAGTTCTCCTTCTAGGTTGGGAACTAATATCCTTCTGAAACAGGTGTCATATATTTTGTCACATTGAACGCCATTTTTGAGATGAGTTGACTGAGGCTGGGAGAAGATCAGTAACCTGCTCAAAATTTCTCAGTTGGTTGGTATTCGACAGAGCAAGACTGGAATAAGTGTGATTTTAAAGCTATCTAAGGTATGTCACCCCTAGCTCACTGCTCAGCCCAGCACATCCCTCTACATTACTCCCCCCACCCTTGCTCCCTTGCAGCTGTTCCTTAACTGTCATATGACTGCAGGCAAATGAATCCCTTTGAGTCTGGTTGCTCATCTGCAAAAGCAGGATTCCTACCACTCACTTTGCAGGCTGTGTGAGGGTTAAATGCATTAATCTGTGAAGAGTGCCTGCTCAGGTGTGGGTACAGAGAAGGTGCCTCATCTTTCTCACCTCTGGTCATCAGCCTCACGCGCGTGGTCAGCTCTACTGTGCTCCTGAAGCTGACATGTGCCTCAGGCTTCCCATCTCTCTTCAGCTAGAAGAATGAGAAAATGTCACTGCACATTATCTTTCTATTTTTACTGACATTAGAAAGAATTTGAAAAACACTCTTAGATATTTTCTAAGCTAGGCACCTACACAAGTTCTCTGGGGGAAAAGTACTCTGCAGTCGAGGGAAGGAGTATGCCTTGAGCTTTGGCCTCGTGAAATCTCAGGGCAGAGATCAATGATCATTTTATGTGTATTTCTTAATAGGAGAGAATAACTGATATTCTCTCCTAGTGCTCATGATTAATCCCATTTAATATTATCAATAAGTGAATGTTGCTAAAATCTGTGAATAACATTATATTTCACTTTAAGATGATTGATTTGTATCCACATATTTTACTTCCCTTCTTCCCACCCAAATTTCATTTGGAACAGCCAAAGAAAGATTGGATAACATCTATAGCAGAGCTAGAAAACAGAAAACGATGCTGTCATCAGGCCAGAAACTTTAAGACATTTCTATAAGATATGGTATATATAAAACTAGATTTAGAGTCTTAACTATATAGTCATGAGACAAACTTATTTTATGAATTTTTTTTATTAAAAATCTTTATTATGGTTTGAGTTGTAGCCCCCAAAATGGTAAGTTCAAGTCCCAACCGGCAGCACTGTTAGGGACCCTAATCCAATGCTTGGTGCCCTTATGAGAGAGGTTTATTTGGACACATGTATACCATAGAAGGGCATGTAATAATAGAAGCAGAGATTGGAGTGGGGTAGCTGAAAGCCAATGGACAGCAAGGATTGCCAGTCTCCACCAGAAGTTAGAGAGAGGCCAAGAAGGATTCTTTCCTAAAGCCTGCAAGGGACGTGGCCTTAATTTTGGACTTTCAGCATTTAGAACTGTGAAAAAATAAATTTATATTGTTTTAAGTCACCCTGTTTGTGGCAATTTGTTATGACAGCCCTAGGAAACTATTACAAGCATGAATGAAAACCTTAAAAAGTAGATTTAGGGAAGTGCTGACCCAGATGCAATTCAATGCATGTGAAGGAAAGACTCACCTGGAAAATAAGTGGGTGGATTACCTCAGCAGACTCCCAGATAATATCCAAGCTCAAACCAACAGGGTCTTAATAAAATGTGGGAGGAGAATCCAAGATAGAGGCATAGGTAAACACCTACACTGCTGCCTTGCACAACAATTTCAAAACTACAACTAAAAGATAGAACCGACATCATACAGAACCACAGGAAAGCTGGCTGAGTGGAAATTCTACAACTAGAAGGAAAGAGAGGGGCTCACAGAGACCCAGAGGAGCTGCAAAAAGCTGAGGTATGGAGAGGCACGCTTTGGGAGAGCGGGTGCAAGAGAACCTGGCTGGCTTTCTCTGGCGAGAGGGAAACAGAGACTCCCAACAGCATTGAACACCTTATTCTACGACACTAAACCCCAGATCCAGCTGAAACTCATATGGGGGGAATTTAGACTGTGAAAAGAAAGAAGTGCACGGAAATTTAGGGGAGTTGCAAAAGATCAGAAGTCTTGTGGCACGCACGGCCCTGTGCGAAGAGGACCGACTGCTGATTGTGCCGCTGGCTCTCATGAGTGGGAGGGAGACAGACCCTCCCAACTGTGCCACTTCTAACTCCACTAACCCCCAGTTTCGGGCGAAACCCTGGGGACCCAGACTAATATGGTCCCGGAGCTCAGGGGAGCCAGAGAGGCACTGCGAGAGAACACACGTGCACACAGGGACCACTCCAGCGATTACCCAGTCACGTGAGACTCAGGGGCCGTCGAGGGTGGGGCTGACTGGAAGGCAAGGTGCATTAAGCCCTGAGACTCCACCCATCCCAACCTCAACAGAGAAGCTTTTGGAGTTTTGCAACTCTTGTATTATAAGGCTGAATCCAACACAGAAGTTCTCCTGGCATAGTGAACATGCCTAGACAAGGGAAGGGATCACAAACAAAAGAAATGGAGGAAAACAAGTGACTGGATATAGAGTTCAAAACCATGCTTATAAGGTTTTTCAAGAATATCCTAGAAAAGTTGGATAAAGTTAGGGAGACCCAAGAGGAGATGAAAAAGAACCAACTAGGGATAAAAAGGACCAACTAGAAATTAAACATACACTGACTGAGATAAAAAATATTATACAGAGTCTTAACAGCAGACTAGAGAAAGGCAAGAATCAAGTCAAAAATTTGAAATATAAAGAAGCAGAAAACACTCAACTGGAAAAGCAAGAAGAGAAAAGAATCCCAAAATGTGAAGATAATATAAGGAACCTCTGGGACAGCATCAAGTATACCAACATCAGAATTGTGGAGGTGCCAGAGGAAGAGAGAGAGCAAGATACTGAAAACCTATTTAAAGAAATAATGACTGAAAACTTCCCACATCTGGTAAAAGAAATAGACTTACAAGTCCAGGAAACACACAGAATCCCATATAAAAGGAATCCAAAGAGGACCACACCAAGACACATCATAATTAAAATACCAAGAGCAAAAGACAAAGAGAGAATATTAAAAGCAGCAAGAGAAGAGCAGTTCATTACCTACAAGGGAGCACCCATACGACTGTCAGCTGATTTCTCAAGAGAAGTGATGTAGGCCAGACGGGAGTGGTAAGAAATATTCAACGTGATGAATAGCAAGAACCTACAACCAAGAATACTCTATCCAGCAAAGATATCATTCAGAATTGAAAAGCAGATAAAGAGCTTTACAGATAAGAAAAAGCTAAAGGAGTTCATCAACTCCAAACTAGTATTATATGAAATGCTGAAAGGTACTCTTTTAGAAGAGGAAGAAGAAAAAGGTAAAAGACAAAAAATTATGAACAACAAATACATATCAACAAGTGAATCAAAAAATTAAGTGAATTAAAAATTTGATCAACAGAATAAACTGGAGAATAGAATAGAATCAGGAACACAGAAAGGGAGTGGACTGATAATTCTTAGGGGGAAAAGGGTAAGTGGTGTACAGGGAGAGACTGGACAAAAATCATACACCTATAGATGAGGTCAAGGGTGGAGAGGTAAAGATAGAGGGAAGGATGGAAGCTGGGTGGAGGGGAGCTATGGAGGGGAAAAAAGAGAAACAAATGTAATCTGAATAATAAAGATTTAATTAAAAAAAAAAAGTAAAAAAAAAAAAAGTAAATGTGGGACATACCTAAACCCTACCACTGACCTTGAGAAGTTGGCTCTTGACTCCACCATTGCCATGACTGCCATGGCAAGTAAAATGGAGACATCACTGCAGCAGCTTTGTACTGTTAGGGAGAGAGAGAGGCTGGCTTGGGGAATGGCAATAAATACAGAAAGCATCCACTAAGTACAATAGGCTAAGCAAAGAACTTTTCTTGTATATGCTCTTTCCAAACTTCTGTGTATAAACCAAACTATCAATTTTGTAAAAGTAAAGCTATAAGCCATCTTCCAAATATTCAAATAGAAAAAAAAAAGTAACATTCATTCATTAAATTTAATTTTTTTTTGAGCACTTACTATGTGACACCCATTATGTTAGGATGACAGTTTCCTTTGGAGTTTTACATCATATGCAAAGACCTAAAGGCAAGATAAAAGAGGACGCAGTACAATCAAGGAGCTATAAGGATGGATAAGTAGGAAAACATAACTGGGCCTGAGAAATTTTTCAATAATTATTCAAATTATCCAACAAGGGAGGCTAATCAGAACAATCAAAGGAAATGGCCCCTCTGAAATTCATATATTCCAAATCAGAAGAAGAAAAGACTTAGGTGAATCATGATTTTCTTTTACTATTTCAATAAAAGATTAAAGAAGATACTGTATTTATGAGAACAAAACACTCTAGAATTAGAAAATATTGCCATCATATCAGAAATATTATCCTTAAATTAAAATTTAGGCATGATTGATAAAATTATATTTTGAAGTAAATTGAATTGGTGAATTAGCTGAATGAGGCTGAAAAATTCTAGGAGTAGAATGCAGAGGAAAGTACATAAGCTTAACCATATTCATGAAAAGGAAAGATGTATGAGGGGAAAAAATCCAACAGATTCAATATAGGTATAATAAAAATATCAATATAGGTATAATATTCAATATAGGTATAATAAAAAAGGACACAGCAGCTAAAGAAATAGTAACAATAAAGGAATAATAGAAAAAATATCCTAAATTTAAACATCTGAGTCTTCACTCTGAAAGGATCTACTAGCAATCAGGTAAAATTCGTGTACAGACTCCTGCACTGAGATAGAACCTAATGCAGTTTCCTTCTTGCACTTAGGCAAAAAACAACAAACAAAGCAAAACATTATCAGGAAAGAAGAAAAATAAGAGCATCAACATACTACTATTCTGCCATACTAATTGCTGGAAGACAGAAATAACAGAATTTTGAGGGAAAAGATTGTTACCCAATAATTTCTTATGTGTGAGGGCAATAGAAAAATTTCTTCTCGGATGGTCAAAAAACATAAGGTATTCCTCTTTCTTAAAAACTTCTTGAAGAAGTCCTATAGCAATTCAAGAAAAAAGTCAAAGTAAATAATTCAAATTGGAGAAAGTCAATAATTGCTATTATGAATTTTATCAGTATCAACTTTAGCAGAAGTGATAAAAATGATAACAATCTGGACATAAAATGATAGCTTACTCACATCTAAACTTGTGATTATGGAGGATGCAGGAGAAAATGAATAGGGGTTCTATAAGGATATAAATTTTGTCTGATCTGTTTACTATTTTATCCCCAGGCTTAGAATAGTGCCTGGCACAAAGTAAGTGCTTAATAAATGATTGAAAAATCTGCTAAATCTCTTCCATCAATTAGAATTTAAAGCTCCCATGAATCAATAATAAGAAGACTATAGGATAAAAAGATGTAACAGAAACAATTTTTAGGCAATTTGAAGAAAATAAAAGCCAAAGGGCAAAAAAAGGAAAGAAAAGATGCTTAATCTACTTAGTAATCAGACAAATACAAATTTCTGATTGCCAAAGATTAGTGTGTCTGACAATATGAAGTATTGGTGACTATTCGGGGAAATAGGAACTCTCTTAATCTGTTAGTGGGACTTTAAATTAGTACTAATACTTTGGAGAATTTGAAACTATAAAGCAAAGTTGAAGATGTGCATACCCTATGATTCAGCAATTCTATCTCTAGACGCATGCCTTAAAGAAACTTTTGCAAATGTGCCCCCCATGATCTGCTCCAAGGATGGTCATGAGGTTTTTTGAATAGTGAAAAATTGCAGACAACCCAACTGTCCATCAAAAGGAGGATTAATGAACTGTGACTAATTAGTTAAAATTAATGTTTTAAGTAAATATAAAAAACATAGAAGAACAAATCCCAGTATGTATAGCACACTAACCTTCATGTACTTTTAACAAGCACTCAGAGCCACACACGTTACTACAAATTGTGTCTGTCCACATAGCAAATAACAGTAAGAAACATCTAAATGCTAACATTCTACATTCATGATAGTGATCATTTATTGGGAGGAGGGAAGGAGAGTTTTGAGACTGCGAATTGCAATAAAGAACTTCAATTTATAATGTTTCACTTCTTTTAATAAAAAAAATTTGGAGCAAAGTAACAGAATGTTAACATTTGTTAGTTCTAAATTGTGAATTTAGAATACATGGGTGTTTGTTATAATATTTTTGTGCTTTTCTTATTTTTTATTTTATTTTACATATTTTATTGATTTTTTTACAAGGAGGAAGAGAGAGGGATAGAGAGTTAGAAACATCGATGAGAGAGAAACATTGATCAGCTGCCTCCTGTACACCTCCTACTGGGGATGTGTCCACAACCAAGGCACATGCCCTTGACCAGAATCAAACCTGGGACCTTTCAGTCCACAAGCCCCCACTCTAGCCACTGAGCCAAACTGGTCAGGGCAACTTTTCTTATTTTTAAAACCTTTCATATTCCTCCAAGTGTTATAAATATCTAACCTATGTCCTTACAACAATGATTCCATTAGGAAATTGGTGAGTTTCTAGTAGAAGAGACGGATTCGTGAAACTTCTGAAATTATATTTAAAATACAAAACTTCATATGTGTGCTATGTATGTGCATTATTATTTTTTAAGAAAGTACAACTCTATCTTTTACAAAAGCATTTGGGGGAGATTTAGATATGCACGATACTTGAGTGGTGCTACTGATATTTAGCACTGAGGCCAGGGATGCTAAATATTCCTCAATTTGCACATCTACCCCTACACAGAAATAATTGGCCAGCCCCAAATGCCAAATATATCCATTTGGAAAATATTGAATTAGGAATTGTATTCTGCTAAGGGTAACATAAAATCCTACCACTAATAGTTTAAGAGCAAAATAGTTTTCATTTCCTTATATAACAGAAAACCTGGAAATTGCTGTTATAGGTTCTGTGGCTCAAGGGCATTAGGACTCAGCTCACTGTGTTTCTATTTGACTTTTCCTCATAACCCATAGTGGCTGCTGGAGCTCTAGCTATCAAACCCAGTGTTCAGACCAGAAGAAAGAAGGGCTGGAAAAGGAAAGGGCAATACCTATATTTGGAGAACAAAATTTTTTTCAGAAATCCTCAGGAGACTTGTATTTACATCTCATTGTACTACATGACCTTGCTTGCTGCAAGAGAGTTTAGTTTTTTGTCTTTGCAGCCTTTATACTAGTGGATGGCAAGGAGAGGGGGTTTAGAATGGGTGTTAAGTCAACCCACAGTATTTGCTGCAAAGGTGAATTGGTTAAATTTTCATATGAAATATAAAGAGTGAAAAGAAAGAGTTGAATTAGATGAGTTGAATATAGCTCTGATTCCTTCAAGAATCAGAAGGATAAAAGACTTAACTGAATCACCATTTCCTTTTACTATTTCAATAAAGAAACTGCCTTAAGTATTTACAACAAAAGGAATTTAATGCAAGACATTGGTTACAAAGGAGAAAGAAGAATAGAGAAGCTAAGCAGGGGACAGTAAGGCAGTGCAGAGATTAGCAACCTCAGGAAGCCACTGTCCACTCAATGTTAGAAGGAGAGGACAGAATTACTGGGGTCACTTGGCAGATGTTAGAACCAGGACAGGCCCATTCATCAGGAGCTGGAGCCAGAGCAAAGTACAGCTATTCAGAAAACACAGGAGAGGAAAGGAGAATGAAATGACCTGCTTATCCCCTTCAATTGGCCAGACCCAGCAGGAAGCCAGCTGACTGGCTATAGGAGCACCACAGTGATGCAGAGCTGATGGACAAGGAATAAATCAGAGGGCAAACAGGTCCAGGACCAAACCATAAAGGAAGGTATGGACAATAAAATTAAATCAGGGACGAAAAATTTATATTTTAAAATTTACATCAAATGATGTGAAATTCAAGGCAGGCCATTAAATAAGATAAATAAATTCTTTTTTCTTATTGCTAACAGGTGCAATCTAAAACTAAAGTGGAGAAATTGTGCTGAATAGCATGGCATCAAATATATATATACATATATATATTACAAGGAGAAATCTATAGGAATTGTAACCATATAGGAGACTTTAATATCTATGGTAGATTGAGCAGACAAAAGTAAATAAGGGCATTCAATAAGAGTTTTTGTATTGATATATGACAGCAGCCAAACCTGAAATCAGAGATATTCACAGCTTTAAGTGCTTTTATTAATATACAGGAAAAAAAATGAAGAGAAATGGATTCAATTATGGCTTCAACTCAAGAGGACATAAAAAAAACAAACAACTTTAGGAAAGCAGGAGAAAGGAATCAATAAAAACACAAACAGAAATCAATACATTTAAAGAAAAGTGGAATTTATTAATTGACCAAGAGCCTATTTCAAAAAGATCAATAAATGAGACAAAGTCTTGGAAAAACCTTATCACAGAAAAACGAGAAAAGACTGAAATACACAGTCTTAAGAATAAAATATCTAAAATAACCACAGATATAGAGGTTAAACACTTTTTATTTGTAGATCCATATTATATATGACTGAATCCTAACACATTTGAAAATCTCAACAATAAGGTGATTTTATAGAGAAATTTAAAAATTGCAAAATTGCAAGAGGCCTCGGTATGGCTCACGTGGCCCTGCAGCTCTCCTCTGCCATGGGACCAGTGCTTTCCGGTACGATGACATCTCTCAGGATGAGATGCAAATTGGATTTGCTGAACTCTCTCTCCTCTTTAGCTATAAGCTTTCTGAGGGCAAGGACTATATCTTATTTGGTTTCTCATGTCCAGTATGTAGCTAAAACATACACTGCAGATGCTCAGGGAATGACTGTTGAAAAAATGTCTCCTTTTTCCCTTTCTTCCTTTGTCCCTCTGCTCGTTCCTTTTCTTCTTCAGATATCTTATAGAAAAATCAAGATGATCCATTTAATTTGAAGTAAAGGGAGTCCTACTTATGCCATTCTGTAAGTCCCACCAGTGCTCTGTTCTCCATAGAGCCTGTGCCCTGTGAAGGAGGGGAGTGCAGGCAGGCTCCCCGTGGGGTCCACAGAGGGCTCCTCTGCAAACAGCACTGCTTATCAGGAGCTGCCTGGAGCTGGTGACTCAGAGAATGGCCTAGCAGGCTCTGGCTGTTGCTAGGAAACCACATTCCCTTGTGGAACCCAGAACAACACTTGCAGGTTGTCCCTGATAACTTAGAGAAAAGGAAGAGCTGTCAAAAAAAGGTAGAGGAAAAAACAAAAAGCTAAAATAAAGAAAGCAATTTTCCTTGCCCAGCACTAAATGACATGTATCTATAGGGATTAGAGATAAAAATACTCAAAAAAGAGGCTGGCATCATTAACAAAAAACACTTTTGCTCTTGCTTTTCATGTTTTAAAAAAAAATGTGCTTTGAGAACATGTCCAAAAAGATGTCTTTTCTGTAGACGGTCTCAGATTTTTCTGGAACGTCAGCCATGGAAGGGTCTAGGGAAGTGATGCAGGGCTCTCCCTCAGGATTCCTGTTTGCACTTGATTCCTTTCCAGTTGCCTGGTCAGTCAGCATTTGCAGATGAGGGCCTCCCTTGGCCCCAGCACACCTTTGACCAGCTGCAAATCGGTGTTGCCCAGGCACAGCTAGAAGGAGAGCAGCAGTAATAGAACCCTACAGCAGCGGTTCTCAGTTTTGACTGTGTCAGAATTACCTGGAGGGTTTTCTAAACAAAGATTGCTGGGCCCTAATATTAGATTATCTAATTCTGGAAGCCTAAGTGGGGACCCAGAATGTGCATTTTTAATCACATTCCAAGGTGACACTGATGCTGCCAGTCCAGGGATCATGCTTTGGGGACCTCTGCCTTAGACTATTAAGTCTTGCAAAGAATTGACTAGTCACTTAATTGATGAAGAAACAGGTTCAAGGAAGTGCAAGGGGTCACTTAGCTACTGGTGCTGGGCTCAAATCCAGGCTTCCTGAATTGAACATCAGTACTCTCTCCATTACAAAATGCTCTCTGAGCAGTGCCTCTTTAAAATTTCTCCAAAAGACTCCAGATGGCTGCGAACAGGGGTGGTCCTAACAAGTGAATGCCAAGTTACTAAATCCAACCCTGATAGCGACAGCTTTGATAAGGAAGCCAGAGATGGTTTGCAAAAAAGCCTTTGTGTTCTTCGCAGCGTTGTCTCTCATCTTTCCAAATACTGTAGATAAAAACGGAAGCATGTTAAGGACGGGTAGACACAGCGAAGCAGGGCTCTGATACGTTTCCAAAGAGGCCTGTCTCCAGTACCATGCTGCCAAGCTAGGGCTGCTGGTGGGAATCCCCATGGGCTTTGGATTCAAACCACAAAGCAGGTCCCCCTCTTCCCACCCCACCCCCACAGGCCTCTGTGAGTGCCAAGATGGCTTCAGAGATATAGCGAAAAGTTTAAAAAGTACACATTCTTCCCACTTTTGCTTGAATATGGTGTTTTTTCAGCCATTAAAGCTCATTGTAAGCTCTAAGATGTAAAAAGAATGAAGGTCAGGCAAACAACATGTATTAACAAGGCCTGGCTCAAGGGGTGAGGATGGAGTTTGCCTTTGGTCTCCCTTGTCTCTGACCCTCTCATGACTCACCAACGCCCCTCACTCTTCCCTGTCTCTCTTGATTTCTATTCCTGTGCCACCTTGCTCTTCTCCTTCAGCTAAACTCTGCTAAGATGTGAGATGAAAGAGGTTTAAGGGGTTATTTTTCTCACTAATAAAAGATGTCTGAAGACTAAAAATCCTCCAATGCTTGAAAAAATGCAGCTCTACTGATAACATTGTGGGGGGTGTTGGAAATAGGGGTAGAATCATTCAGAACCAGGACTACTCAGAATTCTTTATATTGTACTTCACAGGTGGACACATTTGTCTCCTGCTAAGCCTAGGATTTAGCTTATGTATTGGTAGAACTGACAAAGGTTCATGCCTTAGGAACCCTCACTTGTATTTGCAGAACTTCTGTCCTCACAAGAACACCGTGTCCACTAGATGGCATTCAGATAGAGCTGGTGGACGCATTCTTAAAGATGCTAAGGGGAAAATGAACTGGAGAGATCCTCCTCCCTGCCAGAGTTTTAGTTTTGTTCGTGTCGTTTCTTCCTCTTGGGGTGAACTGTGTGTTTGTGACAGCTAACGAGTGAATACAGAAATAAACGCATGACATTTTGCTTGTGCACAGTGCTTTATAGTTGTCAATGTGCTTCATATACATTATCCCCCTTGAGCTTACATCTTGAATTTATGGAAATGATCATTTCCATTTTGCCTCTGAGGAAACAGAGGTTCAAATACATCAACTGGATGGTGGCAGAGCTAGGACTTGAATCTAAAGCACTTGATTTCTGTTTCCAGATAGTGTATATTTCATCTAAAAATAGTAAAGCAGGGATGTATCATAGAAAAGACAGAGATTGGCCAGTTTTGTGGACAGTGAGGCCTTTGGACTAACTAGAGTTGGAAAGTGACTGTGGCCAGAATATGGAACTATTGAAAAGGGGAACATCATTTTGCTGGCCTTCCTTCTAGTGATATTGTGTACCTTAGGTCCAGAGTAGCAGGGCAAATATCAACATAGTGTGCTCTGTGACATTCAGGAAGTCACAGGAAAATGTGTGTTGGGCTGGCAGAGAGGAGAGATGGTACTTAAAATGGGGCAGAGCGTTCTCCCAGTTACCTCTGAGATTTCACTCATGCAGCCAAGAGAAGTCCCGAGAAGGTGAGAAAGCTCCTTCAAAATCACTGGGAATGCAAAAATGACCGTGAGCAAGTCGAAGAGCTTGTGCTGACCGAGGTTCCCCCAAGAATTATCTGTATGTTGTTTGCTGACTTAATGCTTTATATAAGTGTCACAAGGTATTGTATTTCATTAATATTGCTCTGTCATAGAGTGTTTGTCCTATATTTCAGATGTTCCCAGGGATGTCGGGAGAAGGAATTATGTTAACCAGCAACATTCCATGCATTTAATTACTCCTGGGAAATTAAATATAGCAATAGCATTGACTAAGGAGTTAGAGAAGAAG